>JAMPIV010008279.1:0-82500 GCA_024509875.1 Oreohelix idahoensis | reverse complement strand
TATATGTAGCTAACTAACACGTAATCTAATAGAGATGGCAACAAAACTCTCAAACAATAAATAAGAATAATTATAAAACCTCAAGTTGTACCTCAGAAAAGACAAAAGCAGCATACTTCTAATAAGCAGAGTACTGGAACTCGTCTAACAAACATACTCAACATCAACGGACAAAGCGAAAATCCAACAAGTCGAAAAAGTCACAGTGTTTAATACAAAATAATACTGAAATTATGAACACAAACCTCACACCTCAAATACACGAAGATAATATATCAGATTGTTGGTTATGACAGTTAGTTAAAAACAAAATATAAAAAGAACAGTGAATAACATTATTTTTTACATGACTGATACCATACATTTAACCAGAAAACAGAAAAAAATATTAAAAATAGATATCCACCTTTTTGAGCTGAAGTCTTCTGATGGTGTAGTCAGCAAACACTTGGGTAGTTGTTAACTTGACTGTGATCTCACCAACTTTCATTTCACCATCTTCTGGCCAGTATCTCTCACATTTGTTCTGAAAGTTTATCAACATTATTGTTATCATCTAATCATCTTTTGGCCATGTCGTAAATTTTGATAGGTATTAGAGATAGATTTGGCCCATCTGAATAGAACCGGCAAAGTGGTAAATAAGTGAGAAATAAAGTATGAGAAATAGAGTTAAAGAGTGAATAGTTTAAGGCTAGAATCTGTCACTGGATTGAGAAGATACTCTAGTCCAGCCTATCTTTACGACTTTAATTTGTTAACAGACCATTCTACTCTCCATACATTTAACATATATTTTTATCTATATATACACACACACACACACACACACACACAGTCATGTCACAACAAGACACACAAACGTGAAAACTGTGGTAAATGGAGTAGGGGTATTGGGCTGAGCTGACCAACACAATTAATTAAGTTTTGTTAAGTTTATTATCATATAAACTCTTCACAACATCAAACATGTAGAAATCAATAACATCATAGGTTACAGAATTAGGAAAATTACCCCATAAGTCCCATCCCCTCTGTTGAGAAAAAAAAGATCCCGCAAGATGTTAATAACCCCAAAAGGTCGAAGATTAACACTAGGGCATAGAAATAGACGATACAGTAAATAACAGAGTTCCTAGTTAATCTATCCTGTAAAATAACAGTATTAGCGAACAAGAAAAGAAAGAAGTGAGTACTATGATTATACAAAATAAGAAATATTAACTCCTATTTCTTTCACTCTGTCAATCTGTGGCCACGTTCAATCTAGCTTACCTATTAGTTGATTAACAACTTCTTGAACATAACCATCAGTGTACATATATCAAACTCCAGTGTTGTGCTTTTCCGAAGTGAGCCCCAGTTCCTCCACGAATTATTCATTTTCCTAATGTGGAACGCCCGCTTTGGTAGTTATTATTGGATATGATAATGACACATCAAATAGTTCAGGAAGCAAAATATAAACCACGATCTAGTGTTACCAATACACAGTACTTTCATTAGTCAAAAGAAATGTCTGGTGGGTAAACTGTTAGTAACAAAATAATGATGCTGAAGGTATCTCCTATCGGTTTTTCTCTCTCTCTGGGGGTGGAGTGCCGATTATGAAACCCCGTATTCTTTCTGGATAAATCCACGTGAAAACACGATGGTCAGTAGTCAAGAACAATGTTATGTATAGATATTTTTGGCCACAGCGGACTGATAAAATTGGATGAAAAAAATCTGGGTATTTTGTACCTCAAATTATAATTAATTCGTCATGTTCATAAGTTTGGACTCTCTCTCTGGATGAAGTAAGAGGACCGCACAGGTCAACTTCTAAGACCCGATAAATATTAAATAAGAATTGTTACTGGAGCTTCTCAGGCCGCTGGCAGGCTGGTTTGTGATCAGTACTAGATTTGGGAGAAAATAAAACATTTAATCACAATATCAATATCCTATCCTATCACGCGCAAACGTTAGATCTCTTATCCACTCCGTCATTTAATTAAATTAAAAGCAGACGTATCTTAGCCTATCTTATCCCGCTTCGCTCACCTGTTACGGGTTGGGTTTTAAGGTATGCTTTTTTTCCCCTCCCACCCGGTAAAACTCTCAGCGCACAATATCAGTGTTAATTTAATTATGACTACTTTACGAATCTCGCTTGTCGTTACTATCTATTTGTTTCGCCACATGATATTACACTAGTCACTTACACAATTAAACATAATGGATTAGAAGTAAATTTATATTCCGTCCATAGTCAGCCGTCTAGTGTATTTATTAGTCAATTAAAGCATCGCTTTCTAGGTGATACGGGTGATTAAATTTACTTTACACTGGAAAAAATTAGCTGTGCGCCATTTACTACGCTAGTCAATTAACACATAGCAAATCCCTGTGAATTATAATGAGGAACTTAACAAATTAAATCACTTAAATGCTAATATATATTACCGCAAATCAGAAAAAATGAAACAATCTCCACGAAAATCTAATAATCCACTTTTTACAATGGCTCTAGAATGGCGAGCTAGATACTTCAAAAAAAAATTCCGAAGCGACTAGATACTGAATTTTGGAGTACGGATTATTTATACGGAAATGGCGCTATTTCTCACACCAACGGCGTTGTCAGGGGAAATCAGCGAGCTGGCTTTCCAGATAAAAGAATCTCTACCAGCGAAGGTAGACGATATCAAAGACATGCCCCGCGAGCGGGCCTTCTAGATTAACTCCCCTTGGCCGTCGATCCAATACATATTTAAGTCCCTTAAAAATTTAAACATCAAAGGTACGGAAATACCGTTGACGCTCTCTCGTTCGTTTCCCCAGATCAAAGCTTCCTCGGTCACGGTGTTTGCCGTTGCCTCGACGAGTTGTGACTAAGGGCCGATAATTGGCAGCTCAGCTTTTACGTGAGAAAACTCAGGTAGGCGAACGTGATTCGCTCCCCTGGTTAAGATTGCCGGGTGAGAAATGTTTGTAAACACTCATGCTCAGGAAGACAGAAAAGATAGGCGTGGCCTCAGAAGTGAGTAAATCAGACAGCTAATTGCTTAGCTTTCTCGTTGCAAAAAACATAGATACTAAATGAGGGAACGTGGTAGCCTGATTTATGTAGACTATTTACATATACACGTCACAGGCCAGTATCTCTCACATTTGTTCTGAAAGTTTATCAACATTATAGTTATTATCTCATTATCTTCTGACCAGTATCTCTCACATTTGTTCTGAAAGTTTATCAACATTATAGTTATTATCTCATTATCTTCTGACCAGTATCTCTCACATTTGTCCTGAAAGTTTATCAACATTATTGTTATTATCTCATCATCTTTTGACCAGTATCTCTCACAGTTGTCCTGAAAGTTTATCAACATTATTGTTATTATCTCATCATATTCTGACCAGTATGTCTCACATTTGTTCTAAAAGTTTATCAACATTATTGTTAATATCTCTACCAGTTCATTCTGACCTTACCCTTCGATTCCCTGCTGAGCATTGACCTTAGAAAAGTTTATGTAATGCCTTATTGTGCTATTTCGTCAGTTCATTGTCGTTTCTATCCGTATCATATCTATCTGCAATTCCATTCCCATACTGTGGGGATCCAGATAAAAGATGGCCTTGTATTGTTATTAACTGGTTGTTTCACTGTGTATTTTATTTAATGCGAGCGTGTATTCCTCTCCTTATATTGGTTCATTTCAATGGCTCCGCGCTGGTGATATTGTCACACCAGATACATCCTTCAATAAAAAAAATCAGCTTATGAATGTCTGTAATGTGTTTGTTTTACCGTTGTTGTCCAAATTTTAGAGCTATTTAATGGCTGTTAGATAATATACGAGATTTGTACCATCATACAAAAGTGTTGTAAGAACAACAGATGTACTCACTGATACACATGATATAGTCAC
Organism: Oreohelix idahoensis; assembly: GCA_024509875.1. Classification (NCBI taxonomy): domain Eukaryota; kingdom Metazoa; phylum Mollusca; class Gastropoda; order Stylommatophora; family Oreohelicidae; genus Oreohelix; species Oreohelix idahoensis. The sequence continues at coordinate 78,580 of JAMPIV010008279.1, read as the reverse complement.
ATGATTTCGACAAGTCTGCGTACTATCATCACTACAGTTCACCATATATATGGAGATAATTATAGCAGAAGTAAACCTAGAAGCAGACCTAGAAGATGAAGTAAATGCAAACAGTGACGAATACAATCAACTGGATGAGTTACGTTTTTTTTTCCTGCTGACCAAAGCCTAATATGCAAAGATGAAAACAAATAGCAAAATTATTTAAATGCAATTTATTCAACCAGTAACAGATATCACATGAAGATCAGTACCTCAACCACATAAACTATGAAGACCAGCAGATTGCCAAGCCCACTAAACATCAGTGTCAACAACAACAAGCTTACTCAGTTTCCAAAGTTCAAATACCTAGCAAGTATTTTCCCCAAATAAACTGGATGACTTTACAGAGAAACAGAAACAGGAGGTCAGAAAGTCAGGGCGGTGACATACCAATTATACTTGCTCCTCAAACATTGAAATACCAAGACAAGGAGAAACCATCTTGAATCGTAGCAGTTTACTTAGAAACCTTCACCAAATTACAGAACCATGTTTAGCTAACATAATTCCACAAGTACTCAATTTTGTCTGGATGATGATCAAGCATTACATGAATGATTGATCTCACCTTGAAGTTTAAGATATAAGTGGGCAGCATAGAAGTTGGATACATTTGTTGTTAAAACAGTTGCCACTATAAGAATAGACACAATTTAAAAAAAAAAAGTTTTTGGTATTGAAATGTTATGGCTCAGCCGTAGGTAGAATTCTAGTAAATGTAGCGATGTAATTCTAATTGACTAGGGAAAAAAAACAAATACAGCTGGTCTAGGATCCGTGAAATTATTTTCTACCAGGAGGAAAGAAAAATGACTTTAAACAATTTGAGGCCACAAACAGCCAAATGATCACCAAAACCATAATTCACATGAAATAGAAGAATTTCCCTGTGGAGCATGGTAGCAGAAATAATAGAAAAAGTAGCGAAAATAATTATACCAGATTGTTTTCCCGCACTATAACTAATATAAAAACTACAAACACCCTACCACCGCTACCACACAACAATGGCTACCCAACCTTTCCATCCTCGATCAAATTTGTCAACATAACAACTTTCTCCGCTTTCTGCTCCCACAACATCCGCATAAAGTCTTCTAGAATAACCTCTGTAGGACCTGGCATTAACCAACAACAACAAAAAAAAGTTAGATTTTACAATGATAAATGATACATGTGTTTGGATACTGCAGACACAGTAACATCTGTATTATAATAATGAAGTCTATCATTTAATTGCTGCTCTTCTCATTAAAACAAATAATTCATTATTGCATGTTAGTATACAATATGATTATTGCAATATTAATAAAACACACAATTTCAATGGCTTTACTATGCTGAAATGATTACTTAAACATACGCTAGGATATTGCAGGTAAAATACATGTTGGTCGCAATGATCAATGAATTATAACGTTGATCTTGCAGTGACTAACAAAATCATTATTAATTATTGTAGTTGTAAATAAAACGTTTTTTGTGATATTGTTCATTAAACATATTATCAGGTAAAATAAAATATCTCCTCAGACTTATTGAAAAACTGATAGGGAGCGACACTTCAACAAGACCTCCAAACTACTAAAGCTACTTGCTACATAAAGAAAAGTTACAACTTAATTAAATTGATCCTTGAGTTTCACATTCTGATCTGCTTCACCACTCTTTGGTTGTGCTGCTGTAGGCTATTACAGAATGTTATGGACGAGCAAATATGGAGGTAAAAAAAGAAACAGTATCATGATGATAAAATAAACTAAAAGAACTTGCAAAGACATTGTTTATCTGCTGTACTCCAGATATAAAGATGGGAGGGAGAGGCATGAATAAGACGGAATTAAAGGATTCAGAATGAGGAGAAAGAATGAAAGATTTTAACTGCTAAAAAGATCTACGATACACAAGAACTGAACATGACTCAGGGGCTCGACATTTCAAACAGTTACTCTAAAGATCATTAACTATCGAACCAGATGTTTCCTCTGCTCACGTATCAGAAATAGGGTACTGCAAAAGCCTGTATGTGTATGTTCCAATCTTCAATGCTCAGAATTTGAAATGCCTCCGAAACAAACCATGATAGTTCTTGTGATGAACAGGGTATGTGGATAGATTTATTTGTGTAGAAACAGCAACAACCATATATCTCCATCTAGCTCGCTGCCTTGGTAATGATTTAAAACAAATAAATCCACTCGAGCAGCTGGTTCAATCTCCAAAATGTTTATATAATAAATCTAGTAACAATAATCGTAAGGCCATTTACAAGTCACAGTGACGAGCAATGATCGTAGGGCCCTGTACAAGTCACAGTGACGAGCAATGATCGCAAGACCATATACAAGTAATAGTGACGAGCAATGATCGTAGGGCAATGTACAAGTCACAGTGACGAGCAATGATCGTAGGACCATGTACAAGTCACAGTGACGAGCAATGATCGTAGGACCATGTACAAGTCACAGTGACGAGCAATGATCGTAGGGCCATGTACAAGTCACAGTGACGAGCAATGATCGTAGGACCATGTAAAAGTTACAGTGACGAGCAATGATCGTAAGGCCCCTGTACAAGTCACAGAGACGAGCAATGATCGTAGGGCCGTGTACAAGTCACAGTGACGAGTATTGATCGTATGACCATGTACAAGTCACAGTGACGAGCAATGATCATAGGACCATGTACAAGTCACAATGACTAGCAATGATCGTAGGGCCCTGTACAAGTCACAGTGACGAGCAATGATCGTAGGGCCCCTGTACAAGTCACATTGACAAGCAATGATCGTAGGGCCCCTGTACAAGTCACAGTGACGAGCAATGATTGTAGGGCCCTGTACAAGTCTCTGTGACGAGCAATGATCGTAGGGCCCATGTACAAGTCACAGTGACGAGCAATGATCGTAGGGCCCTGTACAAGTCACAGTGACGAGCAATGATCGTAGGACCCTGTACAAGTCACAGTGACGAGCAATGATCGTAGGGCACCTGTACAAGTCACAGTGACGAGCAATGATTGTAGGGCCCTGTACAAGTCACAGTGCCGAGCAATGATTGTAAGGCTCCTGTACAAGTCACAGTGACGAGCAATGAGCGTAGGGCCCCTGTACAGGTCACAGTGACGAGCAATGATCGTAAGGCTCCTGTACAAGTCACAGTGACGAGCAATGATCGTAGGGCCCCTGTACAGGTCACAGTGACGAGCAATGATCGTAAGGCTCCTGTACAAGTCACAGTGACGAGCAATGATCGTAGGGCCATGTAGAAGTCACAGTGACGAGCAATGATCGTAGGGCCCCTGTACAAGTCACAGTGACGAGCAATGATCGTAGGGCCCCTGTACAAGTCACAGTGACGAGCAATGATCGTAGGGCCATGTACAAGTCACAGTGACGAGCAATGATCGTAGGGCCCCTGTACAAGTCACAGTGACAAGACAAAATCAAGACATCACTCGCATACTCCATATCGGCTGTAAACAAATAACTTTGACAATCTTCTTCATGAACAATCTGTTTCACAAAAATCCTTGGCACTCTTAACAACACATATTCCTCCTACTAACTACTCGCCGTCAACTGTCTCTTCCTCCACACGTCACTGCCCCTTCCTCCACACGTCACTGCCCCTTCCTCCACCCGTCACTGCCCCTTCCTCCACCCGTCACTGCCCCTTCATCCACACGTCACTGCCGATTGATGCCCTACCACCAATGTTCACAAAAACACGTGAATTCTTTACGCACGCCTCGCTGAACATAATTTAGTGTCATCTAATTTACTACTTGGCTGAATTCTAGCTCACATTCTAAATTGTTGTAAATTCATAACAGCAAACATTCCCACTGACTCGCAAAAACTCTCGCACGCTTCCACCGGAGCAGAGGACCATTTATTCAAGTGAACATACTTTAAAAAAAAAACATTCCTTGATAGTTTCCTACCCCATGTCCACTAGTTACGATGTACTCAAAGAGTCAACACCCAATTTGACAAGCAAGTAGATACCTAAATATTACTATCCATCGCAATAAATATAATAAATAACTATACTAAGAATAGTAACAGCAACATTAACAACATGGAGAAGATAATCTGAGGCATATTTGAGACACGGATAACAGAATCAGAGATTTTATCAAACAACGATAGGGTGGTGCTGGAGAGAACTTGTGGGTCAATGCTGGACAAAAATTGAGTTGCATGAAACCCTCTACTTCGCAGGAAGCCGAAAGTTAATAATGATAAAGATACGTATAAGGGACAAAGAGAAAAATACTACAATAGACAACAAATATTGACATACGCTATTAATATTTTCCTCCTAGTTTACTCTCTAATCCCACCAGTTAATAGTCAAACTAGCCGTATGTTCCAGGCTGACATTACAGTACCAAAGATTAAATACCTACATGGCACAGACAACCCAGGTCTGGCATGGCCCACGAACAAATTAAAAACAACAGAAAGCCGGTGAGTTTGCCACACAATGGACGGACCAGACTGACGTAAGTACACTTTTACACATCAACATACCACGCATGTTTCTGTTGTTATTCATGTTTGTACTAACGTTCTCTTTTTCCCAGAACCTCTCAACATGTCTTATTTCATTTATTTTTGAATTGTTCGTGGGATGAGGAGACAATAGCTACAGCAAGCAACGTCTGGAGACATTTTACCATTCATAAAAAAGCTTTCCGATATAACCATAAGACGCATGTTTGCGGTTGAAGACCTCGTGCCACGTACAAATACAACAAAGACATAAGGGAAAACAGACCTGCTATTAAGATAGGGACAAGTCTCAAAGTTGGCAATGGACTCAAATAAAATAAGTCCCGCTACCGTGAGCAAGTTAGTAAAACATGTTTCTTACTTACCCTGTGCTGCTATAAACCTTTCGTCATTTTTGTAGCCCTATAAACAAATTTATACATTATGGTGTAACTATTATGATTACACAGCCCATGTTACAGTTGCATGTTTGATAATACACAAAATTGATAATGGATATATTAATAACTAAATTATTGCAATATTAACAAAGAATACACGCACGCAAAAATGGACATGAATGTTGCTGAGCAGACACTGGAAAGGAAATACTGCATATTTAAGGATGCAGGGTTACAATAACATGGGATACCTGAACATATAGACAAAACAGGAAATGAATTGGCAGACAGGGATGCCAAACAGAAAGTTATGGCACAAATGGAAGCTAGATTAAGCAGATAAGAAACCACGAGTTAACTGATTCCGTACGCAAGATCTTTTAAAAGACGCAATGGCCGACCGCTGTGTCTGCAAGATCTTTTAAATTAAAAGACGCTGATTTATTTCATTGTTTCCTTCTATTCTGATATTTTATACTGCCCGGAATTTATCTCGAACGGAAGTAAACACAAAACTGGGCAAATTTCAACAAGCTTCAACGTCTTTTATTTGCGTTTGAAGGGATTTTTTCACATTTATCTTCATCTTTAATCGTGTTTTGTCGTATGGCCATAATGGCCGAAAACACACAGGATATGTTACTAATATGTAAACAGTGAACAAACTGTGTGATCAACCATAACTTTCTTACTTTTTCTGTGTTTCTAAATGGATTACCTGCACAAAAAGAGCAGTGAAACTGTATTGTGATAACAATTTATGTTACAAGCCTTACGTAAGTCGAAGATTTTTGTTCAAAATGTCAAGTTATCTTTTTTCCGTGTACATGTTATCTGTTATAACATAAACATAACATAAAATTAGCTAGAAAGGCATATGGATTTATATTGTTCATCCAATGTACTTTAATTTGATATATAATATGTTATACTTAACTCATGATTAGACACACATTGTCAGTAAACGTAAATTATGTATGTGTAAATTTTTGGGGCTTAAAAATAATTCCGTCCAGAGCTGAAAATAATTACGTACTGAAAACTGCAGACTTTATAAATTATATTTTGACCAAACAGTGAGACATTGGAAAATGTTTCATGCATATTAATTAGAAAAAAACCCAACAAGAATTGTCATATTTATGATGGACCACACACATCAGCTAAGTAAAGCTTATACTAGGAACAGAAAACTTTAGGACTAAAGTGCCCGTATGTAAGGAATATCAAGAACAAACTACAAAAAGGGAAGTCAGTCTATGACGTAAGAGGGTGGAAGGGAGGTCATAATTTTGTAACAAAATTTGATGATACGGGAGGAAGCGGGGATGGGGGGGAAAGGGGGGGGGGGGAATTAAATAAATATAATGTCACAAAATGACGAATGAGGAACGCTTATAATATTAATAATGTCATAACAAATAGATTTTGTAACATCCATCCTCATTGTCAAATTTAATTCGGAAAAGTTAAAGAACAGAAATCATTAATCATGAGAACGACGTTTTTAAACAATTTAAATGTTTGTGGATTTTCTCTCAAGTTTAACATTATTTTATAAAACTTTAACATAGGTGAGAATTGGAGTTACTGTTGTATTTACTTTACAAGTAATTTATTTTTGATTGTTTTAAATTAAGTTAGGCCAAAATGAGCGAGATTTTTGATAAATTGAGCAACACAACAGAGCAATGTTTGTTAAAGCCTGATTAATTAAATAGCTATTTTATTTAAACGATTGTTATTTGTCTACATTAGACTAATTGACTTCTGTTGTATGATAACAGTTTTCCAGTGTTAGAGGGGTGATTACTGCTACTGTTGTATGATAAAAGTTTTCCAGCGTTAGAGGGGTGATTACATCTACTGTTGTATGACAAATGTTTTCCCGCGTTAGAGGGGTGATTACATCTACTGTTGCATGATACACATTTTACAAGTTTAGAGGGATGAATACTTCTATTTTTGTAGGATAATCGTTTTCTAAGGTTAGATTGGTGATTACTTCTCCGGTTGTAGGATGGAATGTTTGTTACGTTAGAAGGATGGATATGTCAAATGTTGTAGGATAAACGTTTTCCAGGGTTAGAGGAATGAATACTTCTATTGTTGTATGATGGAAGGTTTGTGATATCAGAGGGCTGACTACATCTACTATTGTAGGATGGAATGTTTGTTACGTTAGAAGGATGGATATGTCAAATGTTGTAGGATAAACCTTTTGCAATGTTAGAGAAATGAATACTTCTATTGTTGTAGAATGGAAGGTTTGTGATGTCAGAGGACTGACTAAATCTACTGTTGTAGAATGGAAGGCTTGTTACTTTATAGGAAATTTCCGCTTCCGACATATCGATAAATGAGGAGTGGCTAAGAATGTCAACTGTGACATATTGTTATAGGCAAATAGTTGATGTGCCTTATTACTGAACATCTCGGTGAAGACAACGATGAGAGGTTGTCACTAAAATATTAAATAATTCGGATACAAATTTCATGCGAATCACTGTTACGGTATATGATATTAACGCCGTCTGCTAAAGGTTATCAGACGTGCAATTGTAAAGGTTAAGGCATTTAATATATTGCGATAGATGTTTCAATTATTGAACGCTCCATACACGATCGATTATGACGTGTATAGCGTTGTTTGGGTCACAGTCGGTAACTAAGAAACGCTACCCTTTGTTACTTGACCGCCAAGCTGAATAGCTGCGTTTTTCTAACCTTCCAATTCAATGGCATGATATAGCCATTTTTATGTGCATTTTTGATGGATCAGGGTCAGTCCTAGAACTCTATATGAGAGGAAAATTTATGGAGGTTAGTATTTAACTAGAATTCTCAGAAGGAGAAGAATAATCGTCAAATTCATATGAAATATTCAGACTCGCAGTCTCACTGTCGGCAGGTAGCCATGTCTAGCTGCGCGTGCATATAGCTGTGATGTTCTGACGACAATACTACATTGTATCCTTAAACGGACATTGACACGTAAACCAGCAGTCTCCGTTATTGATTAAATTATGCATGACTTATATGGACTTATGCTCTACTCATTTTTGAAATGATCATCCTGTGTGTACAACTGTGAATTAAATGTATGGACTCAATGAAATGACTTATCAAATCAATCGTATTCCAAGGTTCAAGTATTGTTCGGAATCTTCCACCCCCGCATTCGCTTAATCTTCCATCGAAGGCACGATGCACTATCACTGAATAAAAAAACTAACATATCAAAGAAAAAACAATGGCCAGAAATTTATAATTGTTTTATTCATATCACATGGAACATTGTTCAGAGCAAGCCACCACGTAACAGTGGTGCCCGGTATGTGGGGACGAAAAACAACCAAAAACCAAAAATTTTTTCATGACTTTCGAATGAAATATTTACGATCAAGTTTCGATCACATGACCATTACGAAGCTGACGTGACGCACGTGATCATGAATAGCAACATGACGTCACTGTTGCATTGTCGCAGTGAAGAAGACATCTTTCAACGCCTCTCTAGTTCGCTTCAAATTGATCAAGATGCACAAGATGGACTACCGTTGCCTGCCCATCAGGAGCAGACAGTCAAAGGCACAGGCCTAGCTGTTGACGACCTCTAGCACTGATCTAAGCAACGGAAAAGATAAGTCTAGGTGTTTAACTGTTGTTATTGCAAACAGTGCTAACTGAGTCCATGCCCTCTGCCTACATCGGCATGTTTTTACCTATGTTTAATGTACTTTTTGTTGTCTTAATGTGTTGTTAATTCGTGGGAGGTAGGGAGGATGAACCGAAATTAGATTCTGTGGCTCTCACGATGCCTGAATTGATTTCGGTCGTTTCTTAGGGCAGTTAAACGATTGCACTTTTGGAAGCCCCATTGAGGTTTGCCATTGGACTATCTGTCCAAATCTGCTGTCGTTTGACGATTTGTGTTAGCTGTACCGTTCCGTAGATAACTGGTGTATTTTATTCGTACTCAGTTAACAATTTTATTCAGTTTTGTATCATGTTCGTTAACTATTTCGTCCAGACTACTCTCACTATAATTTATTTTATGATTGTTAAATGTTCGTCCGTTATGAGTCCTGTGATGTCATCATTTTTTGCAGTCATTTTTTTTGTGTACTTTGAATATTAAGTTGACCTCGGGTCAGACCTTGACCCTTCATTTGGCTTGTGACACTTCCGCTTGTTTTATTTAGTTCATAAATTCATTTTTAATTGTGAAAATGTCTTGTTTGCGTCTTGACATTGTTTGTACCCTTTAGTTGCATCATTGTTTTGTTTGTCCTCATGATATATGTTAAATACTACATTAATAATATGATATTATATGCAATAATACACTTGTAATTTAATTTAATTAATTTTTTCTGATATTTAAGGTTAATATGGGACATTGCATAATTATGCAGTGATAGTCCAAGAAAGTAGCACTACAATTTATCAGAGATGCCTAGGGCATAATAATATAATATATATATATTGACCAAATAAAATAATCTTATAGTCTACCTTTGAGGTAATAGACCCATTGTATATTATTTAATATACTTTTCTGGTACTAAGAGAGTGACTTAGTACATTCAACAATATAATTACTAGGAATCATACCCAACATTATTGGATATTAAGATTAATTGTGTGAAGTAATTACATAATAGTTAACAGATATCATAACTATTTATGATATAGTATTATTTAGATACAATATTGTTACAAAATATTGTCTATTAGTTGAACTTAGACATTAGAGTTCAGTACTATTGTGATTATTTATATTGAATATTTCTAAGTTGAGTAAGTATAATAATTACTCTGAAGCTACTATTGACTATTTTAATCAGTAATTATCAATAATTACTTACAGATAAAAGTCAAAATGCTTACTATAGACCATTTCGTTAAAATTGGTCGGGAATATGGTTATAAATCTCAAGAACTTCGTCAGTTTGCTGAGGCAGAACTGGAAAAACATGAAAGAAAAGAAGCAGAGAAAAAAGCTGCATTAAAGAAAGAGGAAGAGGAACAAAAGGCTACATTAAAGAAAGAGGAGGAGGAACGCGAAAGAAAGGAAGCAGAACGTGAGATGAAGCAAATTGACAAGGAAAATAGATTGAGAGAGATTGCTCAACGTGAAAGAGAAGAGCAAAGAGCAATCGCCAGACAGGAAGAAGAGAATAAATTGAAACGAGAGGAAATTATTTTACAACAAGAAATGGAATTGGCGCGTATTAAATTGGAGACAGCAAGATTACAAGCACAAAGTGCTGATGCAAACCAGAATAATAACGCACAAAATGGATCATCATCCAGCCAAACTAAACATTTCTACAACTTTAAATTACCCACTCTCAACTTGAACGTGGACGACCTTTCATCGTTCCTGTCACGTTTTGAACAGACTTGCAAAACTAACCATTTGCCTGAAGAGTCATGGGTACTCAAGTTAAATGAATTCTTGGTTGGAGAACCATTGACGGCTTCTCAAAATGCTGACCCATCAATAGCAAATAACTACGGTGCTATTAAGTCCTTGCTTTTACGAAGGTTTCACCTGGACGAGGAACACTGTAGGTTGAAATTTAAGGGAATTTTACCTGAATCTCCAAAAGATTTTGCAGGATTCATTGCGAACATACGCAATACATTTAATAGATGGGTTGAACTGGCAGAAGTCAACAAATCATACGACAAATTAGTTGATTTACTACTACGGGATAAGGTATTATCTTCGGTTAGCCAGCCATTTTTTGCATATTTGCAGGAGCGTAAACCAGGTACTATGGACGAGTTAGAAAAAATCTCTTTAAACTACTGTTCGGCACATCCGAATGCAACCATTTCTAACTCCTCATTAAGAGAACCTCTACCTGTGGCGTCTAATATGGCCTACAATCATAATAACAAACAAAGACATCACAGTGTAGACAGAAGCAGGTTCCAAAGAAATCACAATGTTAACTTTCAGAAGGGACATAATAATGATTTCAACAATAAAAATGAGTTCAACAGAGGTAGATCACGAGATAGAAATTATTCACCTCAAACAAACTACCACAATGGTCAACATAACACTAATTATAATCGATCACATACTCCCAATAATAATAGTAACTGGAATGGTAATAATCATGGCTCGAGACATCGAGATAATAGTTACTATAGAGGACGACGAGATAATTCAAACAATTATACTCGGAATCGATCTCATTCTCGGGGATCATCTCATTACAACCATAATACAGGGGCGGCAGTTACAAATAATACTACCCCTATAGCTCAGGTCCCACTTGACAATAATACAACACAGTCTTCTGCTGCATGTTTTGCTATTAATTATAATGTGGCAAATAGTTGCCAACAATGCAATCTTATTTTTCAGAAGGCGAAAGAAACAGTGCTTAACTGCGGACATATTACACCAGAGGTAGGTCTTGCAGTCAACGATGGAACAGGCCTACTAATTTTTAACAGGGGATTAGTTAATGGATCCGTCGTCTCAGTGCTGAGGGATTCAGGATCCACAACGATTGGTGTACGACAGTCGCTGGTACATCCTAGCTGTGCAACGGGGGAATATGTCCGTTGCATGACTTTTGGGGGAACTATTGAGTTTTACCCCACAGCTATTATTCATGTTAACACACCTTTTTTCACAGGGAACGTAAAAGTATGTATGCTAAAAAAGCCTATAGCTGATCTGATGGTTGGTCGTATACACGGCAGTAAAGATTGTACTCCAGATGAGATTATAGAATGGGAGAAACATAACCTATGCACTGGAAACGCCGTGACGACTAGAGCGCAGACTCAACTCATGGAGAAAGTTGATGATAATAAAATGGATGCAGACAACCAAGAGGAATTTGTAGTCAATTCACCTATTGACAGGGAAACATTTGCAACCAAACAAAAAGAGGATAAATCTTTAAAAAAATTTTTTAAGCTGTTTGATAAAGTTGACAATCTATCCTCAGGTAATAATAACAAACATTGTTTTGTTATTAAAAATGACATATTGATTAGATGTTCTAATGACAAATCACAAATGAAACAACAAGTTATGGTCCCGTATACTTTTAGACGGTACATTCTTCAACATGCACATGACTCACATTGTGCTGGACATATGGGATATACTCGAACACGATCTCGAGTACTGTCTTCATTCTTTTGGCCAGGAGTGTCAAGAGATATTTCGCAGTATGTACGTTCCTGTACTACATGCCAAGAAGTGAAAGCACGTGGAGCTTTTCACACGGCGCCTATTCAGGCTTGCGATATCTCAGTAAGACCGTTTGACAAGATGGCAATAGATATTATTGGTCCATTGCTACCATCGGCCAGAGGACATAGATTCGTCCTTACGTGCATTGATTTGTGCACACGATGGCCAGAAGCTATCCCATTAAAGACCACCACTACCACAGATGTAGCTGATGCACTACATCTCATCTTTTCTAGAATAGGGTTTCCTAGAAAACTTTTATCAGACCATGGGTCACAGTTTATATCTGACACCATGAAGGAAGTCATGAAAACTTGGAACATTGATAGGAATTTAAGTAGTATTTATCATCCTATGAGCAATGGTGCGGTTGAAAGACTTAACCGTACACTTAAACAACTACTACATAAGGTTACTGCTAAGCACCCTCATGACTGGGACAGAGCACTCCCAGCTGTTCTATTTGCTTATCGGGAGGTACCGCATGAACAAACTGGCTTCTCTCCCTTTGAATTAGTTTTTGGTGCTCCCCAAGAGGTCCTATGGGACTAATAAAAGACTTATTAATTGACGCGGAGATGACTCAGGACACTCAGTCATCTTACGAGTACGTGATTAATCTTCGGAAGAACATTATTGAGTCTTGCCAGTTGGCAACAGCTTCTTCTGAGGCTGCAAAAGCTAAGGCTCGATCTCTACAAAATAGGTCTCGACGATTACGCCAATTATTCCCAGGCGACGAGGCTTATGTGTTACTTCCTCACAATAACAATAAATTATTGATATCTTGGAATGGTCCTTACAAAGTCATTGATAAAATTTCCGACGTTGATTACGTCTTAGATATCAAGGGACACAAAAAGATATTTCATATTAATATGCTCAAGCAATTTCATACACGTCCTGAACACTTACAGTCAATTTTTCATGAACTAGATGACAACACAGTATCTACTTGTTATTATTCTAACTTATCTGTCATCCAGGAAGAAGAATCTTCTTTTCCTGAGGTACAGTTACCGTTACCGGTACCAGTAGTTCAACCTACTGAATCTTGGCGGGATGTAACCATCTCTTCAACGGTTACACCGCAACAGCGTCTACAGATTGCTAATCTATTACAATCTTATCCAGATGTATTGACCGACGTCCCGGGTCGCACATCGGCTATCAGTCATGACATTACTCTCAATGATGATACACCTAATTGTGTACATCCCTATTCTGTTCCTTTACATTTCCTTGCTAAAACTACTAAGGAACTTGAACAGATGTTGTCTCTGGGAATCATTGAGACTAGTAATTCGCCATTCTCTTCTCCATTAGTGATTGTCCGGAAGAAGGACAATAACATCAGACTATGTGTTGATTATAGAAAATTAAATGCTAAGACTATAGTTGACAGCGAACCACATCCACTTATCGACGACTTACTGCCACGTCTATCCAACGCAAATATATTTAGTAAGATAGACTTAACTAAAGGTTATTGGCAGATACCACTGACCGAAAAGGCTAAGTACTACACCGCATTTTCCACTCCACAAGGTCTATACCAGTGGAATGTGATGCCTTTTGGGCTTGTTAATGCGCCAGCTACCTTCATTCGCCTGATGCGACAAATTTTATCAGGTAGACCAGACGTTATTACATATATTGACGACATATGCTTGTTTAGTTCGTCGTTTGAGGAACATGTTTCGGGACTTAGATATGTTTTCGACACTCTAAGGAATTATCATCTAACTGCTAAACCTACAAAGGTGCAAATCGCGTGTAATGAGATAACCTTTTTGGGACATATCATTGGATCGGGATATATCCGAACGTTACCTAGTACAGTCTCCAAAATTCTAAACATAGCAGTTCCTCAGACGAAGAAACAGGTCAGGAGTTTGTTAGGACTTGTTCAATATTACAGTAGATTCATACCAAACTTGTCATCCATCACGGCTGTATTGTCTTCATTGTTAAAAAAAGACATGCCGGTGAAGGTGACATGGACTGGTACATGCAATGAAACTTTCAACAAAATTATAAATTTGTTCTCGCATGAACCAATTTTAAGACTTCCCGATGCTTCCAAAAGATTTTTCTTACGAACAGATGCTAGTAACTACGGCATTGGTGCATGCCTGCTCCAGAACCATGATGGCATTCTACATCCTACCTTATATATTTCAAGAAAGCTAAAGCCGGCAGAAACAAAGTATTCCACAGTCGACAAGGAACTTTTATCTGTGATATGGGCAATAACTAAACTCGAAAAGTTCCTGCTTGGTGCTCCCTTCACCATACAGACGGACCAACGTGCTGTAGCATCCTTGCGTCGATCTAATCATAAAAGCCAGAAACTCGCCAGATATGCAATCATCCTACAGCCATTTGAATTCTCCATTGAACATATTCCTGGCACTGAAAACATTGTGGCGGATGCGTTGTCACGTAATCCTATTGACGACGAATAATCAACATTAACATTCCTAAAACATATCAACTATAAAGGAACTAACCTTGCCTTCAATTTAAACTTTATAAACACTATATGCATCACAGAATGGAACTAAAGACAATCAAGGTATACATATTGACATTCAAACTTCGTCTAACGTCCATACACGATATATGAATATTCGTTGAACAATCATGGAACAATATCTGACGACAAGTCGAACTTATTATCCTATGTGCACTTAATTCTTAGATGCTGGGATAAATGACATTTCTTTCCAACGTAAACGTTTGAACATTTTTGCCTAAAAGAATTCATCAGGATCAAGACTACGGATGGATCATCATATCCTATACTAATTAATTAGTTAACTTAACTTCTTAATTGAATTATTATCAATAAAATGAAATGTGAAAAAAAAAAATGAAATGAAAGAACAAAAAAAAGAGAACGAAATATAAAAAGAAGAAATTATGAAAAGAGAAAATAAATCTCACACAAATATTAAATTAATATTTTTTTTTAATGTACCTATACATTATTTAGTTAGTTAAATTAGATAGTTATTATTCACTAACACTTAACACACACAATTAAGTTAAACTTATATTCGAATTTCTTTCTATTTCTTCTCACTTATTTTGTCTTTTCTTCTCTCATAACATCGCGTTACATTAGAACCTTAATAATTTAACTCTTAGTTTAATTAATTAATTTAATGTTAATTAGTCAAATTAATTCCTATATGACATACTAATACGACAGACCTTACTTTAATTTAATTCTATCATTCACTATTAACATTGGACATTTATTTAGTTGATATAATAATATGTATAATATTGATATATAATATGATTAATGTTAGATGACTATGACAAATAGTTAGTTGACATGACCGCAACACGGTTCTACTCAGAACATCGTCGGCCATATGTCACAATTGTGTTAAATTTTTTTTGAAAAATTGTTAAGTCGGATAGATCTTGAAAAAAAATCTATCGATTTTTTTTTCCCGGTGTACAGGGAATTGTTACGGTATATGATATTAACGCCGTCTGCTAAAGGTTATCTGACGTGCAATTGTAAAGGTTAAGGCATTTAATATATTGCGATAGATGTTTCAATTATTGAACGCTCCATACACGATCGATTATGACGTGTATAGCGTTGTTTGGGTCACAGTCGGTAACTAAGAAACGCTACCCTTTGTTACTTGACCGGCAAGCTGAATAGCTGCGTTTTTCTAACCTTCCAATTCAATGGCATGATAAGCCATTTTTATGTGCATTTTTGATGGATCAGGGTCAGTCCTAGAACTCTATATGAGAGGAAAATTTATGGAGGTTAGTATTTAACTAGAATTCTCAGAAGGAGAAGAATAATCGTCAAATTCATATGAAATATTCAGACTCGCAGTCTCACTGTCGGCAGGTAGCCATGTCTAGCTGCGCGTGCATATAGCTGTGATGTTCTGACGACAATACTGCATTGTATCCTTAAACGGACATTGACACGTAAACCAGCAGTCTCCGTTATTGATTAAATTATGCATGACTTATATGGACTTATGCTCTACTCCTATTTGAAATGATCATCCTGTGTGTACAACTGTGAATTAAATGTATGGACTCAATGAAATGACTTATCAAATCAATCGTATTCCAAGGTTCAAGTATTGTTCGGAATCTTCCACCCCCGCATTCGCTTAATCTTCCATCGAAGGCACGATGCACTATCACTGAATAAAAAAACTAACATATCAAAGAAAAAACAATGGCCAGAAATTTATGATTGTTTTATTCATATCACATGGAACATTGTTCAGAGCAAGCCACCATGTAACAATCACTACAAAGTTTAATCTCTGTTACTTTTTTCCAACTCACTAACAGAAAAAAATCCTACCTGAACAAAAGAAGCGTTGATATAGTCGCCATGTTTCTTGTCAACATTTGGTATCAGATGTACCCTAGAATGATCATCTGTGGATAGTTTTATTTACAGGTGGGTATGTGGCCAATTTTCTGTTTCTAAATTAGTACAATTATAATTACAGTTAGTGCGTTCACAATTTTAAATGATATAGAAACGGTTACTAAAATCAATTTGTTTGTCCATCTTGAATTCTAATAAATATTTAAGATTTTGGCAAAACATTTCGACCAGTTTCACATGTCATCTCAACTAGATTAAGAAATATGTACTTTAGTACTGTGGCTTAAATTCTCATGTCATATTTGTTCAAAATTCATAAACTACTCTATATTGTTTTTCTGATTTAAGGTAGTAGTATACCTTGATAGGGTAAAAAACTCAAATTTTCCTTTCAGAATCAAACAACCATGGGTATAGTGTTAGTATGGACTTAAAATGTTTGTCCACATAATGACCTCATTAATTATGCAAATTAGCTATCCAATATGGCCGCCGTAGTGAATAAATTATACACCTTTTTTAAAACATCATAACTATCTTATTTGTACAAGGATCTGACTGAAACTTGGCAAATTGAATCATTATATATAGCGTGAGGTTATGAACTAAAATGACAGAGATTGACAGAAAGGTTAATTTTTAATGAATTTTCAAAATTTATATTTCTGGAATGTTTGATATTTGTGCCTCATTATATATGCATGATGGTCATAAAACTAAAACTTTGAATTCTTCTTCTTCTTCTTCCTCGTTCGCCCTAAAAAGGACGTTGGTTGCGTTGTGTCTGTTTACGCCTAAGCTGTGATATCTGCACCTTTCGGTCGAAACATCCGACTTCAGCACGGCATTTTTTAGGGACCGGGTTTGCCTTCCCATTGCGATCCGCAATCGCTCAGCCAGACTGCACTGCTGCAGACTGTTTCCAGGACCACCACATGGAGGTGGAGTGCGGTCTTGACCAGCTCTGGTTCGCTGGTCCTGATGCAAGCAGTGCAGCTATGGGTCGCTGACTGCATTCACTATTGCTGCATCTTGGGGTCCCAAACTTTGAATTCAATTGTATCCATTTTAGGTCATAATCTGTAAGATTATATGATAACCAACTGTGTTAATTTTCATGTCAATTGAATGTACAGATCCAGAGATATCTTGTTTCAAAGATCACCAATTATTCTAAAAAGACAATTTCGAGAAAACAAAGAAAAACAGAAAAAGAACTCACAAAATGAAGTTTAATGAGCTCCTGTTGAATAAAGGTCTCCTTCTATTGCAGCTGCAGTGTCTATGAATCCCATTTTCAGTGCTCTCAGGGTCTTTCCATTGCAATGTCCTTACTTGCTGAATAGATCCTGTGCAGCGTTCTCCTGTATGCTTTCTTTGCCATGGGTTGACTTGTGTTCATGTATATTGAAAAATTCTGCAGTGCACTGTGGCCTTTCCCAATAGAACGCACAAATGCCACCATTCGCACATTTACTTCTTTGTTTGTGAGTAGCTGAAGATGAAACATCAGAAGTATTGAAATTGGCAGTCCATTCGCCACAGTTTGTGCGCTTGATACTGATTTCATGACAAAAGCCATTCCGAGTCTCTTCGACGATCTCACAGGTCAGTGAGTACTGATAACATTTGTCACATCTAAAGTTAGCGCATAAAAACCCAAACAGTAGTTTTACATCCATAAGGATAAACCCATTTCCTTTGTTGTCATTTTTAGCTTGTATTTCACTTTCTTGGACCTTTATGACCTTTATTTTCTTTGCTGAGGAGCACAGAGGTTTTATAGCGTCACTATCGACAATAGGTGTCTCATTTTCAGGCAACGGTTTGTTGGTGTACACGCCTCCCAAGTCTTTGTCTTATTTCTCATTGTGAACAAAAGAAGCTCTGCTAACTACTATTATACGGAATCAGTATAAAACTAGCAATAAATAGAGTTGATGTTGGTGAAAATGCACTATGCATGTAACAAATGTTGAAATTTACGATCAAAGCTTTCTAGACACACACTATTGAAAAATTCACAAGAAATCATTGATTGATTCCCCGTGGAAAAGTTATAAATATCTTTTTCCTGTTGCCTATGTATAATTATAATTTCGCAGTTTTACAATTACGCACCTTCATGTTGGGTCATTATTCACATGGTAACCAACTATAAACATTGGTTGCTATGCAAATCACTCAAGGGGGTGTGTTTAGAAAAACACTGATTCCTATCAAACCAGAGTATCTCTAAGCTTCTATGAATTATTTTTAGTTCAAGAACATGTTGACGATGATTTAAAGCATGAAAATGAAAATTGTTGGATTTTTATTTTTTTTAACCTTTTCTGGGTATACTTCTACCTTAAATACTTATTTATACTGGTTATTTTCAAAGTGACATGTTTTCATCCAATGTAGAGAATACATTATTTGCTTTCTGTATCGTTTTCTTTAACATCATTACATGTGAATAATTTCTGCCACTATTTATGTGTTAGTGATAGCCATGATGTAAATAGAATAAATCATCAAAGCGATGATTCTATATTTTGTTTTGCAAGCGTACACAATTATTTTCCTTTGTTGAAAATTGTCTTCTCTATATGTGGGTTTGCTTTTATACTTGGGGTTATCGTATGTATGGATAGTTGTGCCTGATAACTGGATCCAAATAATAAGACAATCTTTTTCTACCAAGCATGCCATTCAAGAACATTAAAGAGGGTTGTCCATGAGCTGGTAGCCTTATGATGTGAAAATAGCTCACTGCAGACACAACAAATCACAACAGCAGATGAAGTAATTAGGCACAGCGTTCTATAAAGACAACAATTGTTTGGGTGACCTGATGTTATTTAGAAAGCCAGTGATGCAACATCTTTAGAATATGTTTTATATCCATCAACGTTATATATAACTTAATAGGCTTGAAGAACGTCAGTGTTAAAAGGACTAAAAGAACTATAAAAAAAAGCCATCATACCTACAGTAGAACTCTTAAATGCTAGAAAAGACAAAGTTCAGGGATGGGATCAAGAGAAATATCTTCAACTTCCGGACTAAAACATTATTGTGTTAGATCAGTAAGCGACCATTTAAGGTGAAGGATGTGACATACAGACACATGTATTATGATGCCAAGTTGGCAGGCTGAGATTCATTACATGAAGAGTTCATCATCATCATCATCAGTTGCCATCTCCACAACGAAGGTTGGCTGTAATGGATCTCCAACGTCTTCTGTCTCTTGTCTTGGTGGTGCACTCTGATAGACTCTTTCCTGTCCATCTCTTGATGTTGTCTTCCCACTTATAGCGCTGTCTTCCTCTTGCACGTTTGCCTTCAACTCTCCCTTCTGTTATGGTCTTCTGTAAGGTGTTATGCCTTTTTATGTGGCCAAAGTATTTTAGCTGTCAAACTTTGACCTCCCTCATTAGTTCTCTTTTCATACCTAGATTTTCTAGGACCTCCTTATTTGTTTTCATCTCTTTCCATGAGATACGCCCCATTCTTCTATATATCCACATTTCAAGAGCCTCAATTCTTTCTTCCAACTGCTTATTCATCGTCCATGTTTCTGCACCATACAGAAATGCAGAATATATATAACACTTTATGATTCTGAGTTTTAATTTGTGAGATAACTGTTTGGATGTCAGTATATGTTTCATGTTGTTGAATGTAGCTTTGGCCATTCCTATTCTCTTCTTGATTTCTGTTTCACATCTGCCATCTTCTGTTATTATATGACCGAGATATACGTAGCTCTTGACTTGTTCAGGGGAGATAAAGAAGTAAACCATGTGGCGACACTCTCCAGGATGATTGTTAAAAGCTCCAAAGAAAACTGGTATGATCTGGTGTGAACTAGTTTTACCTGGAATTGATCTGGTGTGAACTAGTTTTACCTCGACTAGCATTCAACAATATGAAGAGTGTTTATGGTCTCAACTGTGTTAACGGATAATACAAAGGTGAAGGTCTTTGGATTTCTCCGTTTTTCTGTAATATAAACATACTTAATATGAACTCCCCCTCCCCCCCACCCCCCCCCCCCCCCCCCCCCCCCCCCCCCCCCCCCCCCCCCCCCCCCCCCCCCCAGGCAGAGAGACTGATGATCTAAAGATGAGTATTCTTACAAGCAAGGATGTTCTTGTATCGGTTCTTGTGTTTGTTCTCAGGATTAAGTGCCACGGTCGTTGTTGCTGTTTCATGACTTTGGATGGCCTGCGTGAATAAAACGAAACTATTGAAATAGGAGTCCTGCATGGGGTCACGGACGTTAAAGATATTAGTGCAACACAGTAATCGCAACTAATGTTACTACAGTGCAACTACTACCAATCCACGGCTATTACAATCACATCTACTACCCCCTTCATTGTTTCTACAATCATAAATACTACCCCCTCAGCTGTTACTACAATCACAGCTACTACCACTTCCTCTGTTACTACGAGCACAACTACTACCACTTCCACTGCTACAACAATCAAAACTACTACCATCTCAGCTGTTACTACAATCACAGCTACTACCACCTCAGTCACAACTACAATTACTACCACCTCCACTACTGCTACAATAACAACTACAACTAACAACAACACTGCGACTACAATCTCGTACCACGCAGTTTCCTTTGTTCTTCGGGGACAACAAATATCTAAAACATCTTTATTAATGATCACCAATTTATTTAATCCCATAATTATTATTCTGCTACATTGATTTTATGTTGGCGTCTGGATATCGAATATTTTTGATGACATTATCTTAGAGCCAGCTTAAATAGGAGTGGAGTAATCGCTTTCATTTACATCTGTTGTGAAAAACCTATTCCATCAAAGTTAACGATTTGTTTCATGTTTTATCGTCTTAACGTTAACTTTAAGGTATGGTACAATTTTAACTCTAAATAATCAGAGACGAAACAAACAATTCTTACAGCTAACTGATTCTGAAAGAAAGTTTTGTCTTTTGAGTTTATGAACTCAGGGAGGTGTTCCAGAGATATGAGAGTTGAACTTTGACCCAAGACAATGTTGCAATAAGCTCCTGAGGTGTTACCGTTTTCAATGGTCACTTTTCCATCTTGACGTTTCTTGTCTGTGGAAATATGGACACGTGCTGGTTACTAGAATCATGGGTTCTTGTGCGTTAATTCACCGCTAAAATCAAATTGTGGAAATGTATTACCCAAACTGAGAACCGTACTTTTTCTTGACTGAAAAAGGTATATTTCACATTGTGGTTTGGGAGGGCAAGTTAAAAAAAAAAAAAAGTTCCTCGTGCATTCATAGTTGCACGCTTACGACAGACCCGCCCTCAACCCCCCCCCCCCCCCCCCCCCCCGTATTTTAAGTTTATAAACCAATAAAACGGTATTGAATCAGTTCTACAAGTTAACGGTACACAGGAAACAAGGGAAGACGCTGCTGTTGCCTTCTCTAACTCAAGATCAGAGTCAGGTACCCATTTACAGCTGGTTAGACTGATGCGTGACACTACCAAGCTCGAGAGGTGGGGCCTACGTAGCTATAAATGCGTAACATCTGTTCCCTTCCTCGCTGCCGTTGCCTTCTCTAACTCAAGATCAGAGTCAGGTACCCATTTACAGCTGGTTAGACTGATGCGTGACATTACCAAGCTTTGAACCCGAAACCCGGTAACTTATTGCGGTAGTGGAGCGTTAGAGACTTCACTACACTAGGTCCAGCATCGAGAGCTGGGGAGACCAGTTTCCTTCCTCGCTGTCTTTTCCTTCCCTAACTCAAAGTTAAGTACCCATTTATAGCTAGGTAGGCCCCACCTCTCGATGCTGGACCTAGTATAGTGAAGTCTCTAACGCTCCACTACCGCAATAAGTTACCGGGTTTCGGGTTCAAAGCTTGGTAGTGTCACGCATCAGTCTAACCAGCTGTAAATGGGTACCTGACTCTGATAGGGACTTGAAAGCTGATGATGATGATGATTATGATGACTAGCAATTCCCTAGACTTAAGGGTCTGTTATATTTCGACATGCGCCCTAATATAACCGACTAGGTTGAACGGGACGCACCTCACCAAAACGAGACAAAAAGTGTAAAAAAAAACAAAACAAATTCGAGTAAGTTGTATTTTTTCCGGATTACAAAAAAAAAGAAAGGACGGACTGGGTAAATGTCACAACTCCACGGCCTAGACTGCGATTGGATTAAGGCGAGAAAAAAAGAAAAAAAATTATAAGAAAATAAATGTAAGAAATAGTACGGTTCTCGGTTTGGGTAATACATTGCCAAAATATTAATTTGACGGTGAATTTACGCACAAGTACCGAATCATGTTAATTTAAGATAAAACAAAATTATATCAGTTGTTATGTCTGAATTACAGCTGTTACATCAAGTTGAAAACTAAACATGTCTGATCAATGTTTTCTGTTCAGTTATATTGGTTATCATCGTGTACGTAACACTTTGATCATACTAAAATATATTTATGTGATGGTTTGTAACAAAAAAGACTGCTAAACATCTTCTTTAAAGATGCCCAACTTATCGGCAACATATACAGCACACCTGGCGGTCACCAGTGCGATTTTCAGAAGAAAAAAAACTATGGAGATGGACATAGTCTGAAGCTGACAACTTCTGTCTTTAAAAATGTTCAAGTAGACGACTGAGAAGAAAACGAAAATCTAAAAGAAATACATACACTCTCTATTATACTAACATAAGTCCATGAAATTTTGATTATACTAAAGTTAAATCATCCAATTTTGATGAAGCTAAAAAAATTACGTAAAATGATGATTAATCTAAGGCAACAGCTGAGCAACATGATAAACAGTTGTCAAAGGAATGTGAAGTAATATTACATAAGGCAAACATCTTACACGTAGAGATCAAACAAATTTTTGTCAAAGGAATGTGAAGTAATAGTACACAAGTGTGGTGAAGTGGGATGTTATAAATATTTATAGGGGGACTTAGTGTACTGACTGAGATCAGCTGTGAAGGTATCTATATCTAATGAGAGTAGTGTATTATAGATAACCTTACTTGCTGCCACATATATATATATCTCAGTCAGAATTATTCTGGAATAGTGTGATGACTACGTTATATGTCTAGGGTATGTGTATGATGAAGTGTAAGTCAAAACAACAACAGACAGATAAACAATTTAATTTATTCCACTACACTTGACAACACTGTGACACTCACATACATAAAACACTCTACAAGGATATCTTAAAGAAGTCACTGATAACTTTTCAAATAACAATATGTATTCATTGCTGTCATGAATGAATATGTGTCCTGATTCAAATACAAAGAGAACCAGGAATCACAATCAATTTTACTTACAAGTTATATGTACAGAATTTATCAATATGAATATTGTAATGACATATATTATTAAAGGTATCCTATGTGTGTCAGTTGTGTAGTAGTAATATGAGGTAATACTGGTTTTATTTTGTTCAAGCTCTGTTGGTATTTGTCATCATGACTTCAATAGTTTGTCTTTATGGGAACTATTATTGGAGATGTTCTCAGTTCCTGATATTAACACAATTTAATTCCCCTCTTAATTTTATTTTTACAAGGTCATTTTAAGCTGGGGGTACATAATTTTGAGCTCAGCTGGCCACATCAGCTTATCTGGCGTGATGGCGGCAGGAACAGACTCCTCTGCTCGATTCTCCCCTCGGCTCTGGAGACACCTCACTGATAGCTAAATGGACCAAGGAGTATGCTGTCCGACTCTGGATTCAGCAAAGCTCTGACCAGGTGCTGCTCAATACCATCAAGACCACGGTCCCTGAAAACAAGAAGGATGTACCTTCTACTTCATAACTAATTTATACTCTCTTTTTACACTGAGCACAATACATCACAAACATTGAGTTCAGAGCGTTAGGCCAACTGTCAGCTTCATCTGAAATACTTTATACCAGTATTTACCTCCTTAATGGTTACCACGCCTCTGCACTTCCAGCATTATTTCTGTCTAATCAATAATCTAGGTGTCAGGGTACTGTTTGGCCATTCCATGCAGTTTTACTTTCCTCCGACACCTTCTGTTCAGGCGGGAGCATTATAGGCTTTACATCATGTTTGCTACTGAACTACACATATATACAGGCATAAATTAACAATTCACATTCAATTTTCATTAAAAGATACTGAATGTTTCAAGCTTACCACAATTCATGGAAACAAACACAGATACGTTGATTAGCAATGAATTCTGGCACAACTACTGGCACAAATTCCCATCTGCTTATGTTCCAGGCTTTTATTTAGCAAAATATGAGCTGGCTTCAACGCACTGTTGCTTTATCAAGCTTATTTGACTAGTGGTCTCGAACTAACGCTCCTAAGTGAGTATATCAGCGAGTCTAGCCAATGGAGCCACGTTTCGACAAGTATTTGAAAAAATTTTAACTTCCTACGTCTCCCCTAACAACCAAAGATAGTATTTATAGCCCGACTAATCGCGTTTAGCCTTACATATCATTCCAGCCAATCAGTTCAAATGTAACTTGTGGCCCATTTCCCGTACAATGGTGGTGTAAAAAAATTTACCACTGAGCGATTCTGATTTTGGGTGTTGTCTGACAGCACCATCATTTTTTTTTGGCTATAACTTGTCAATTCCTAGACTATTTGCATAACGTTGTACATATTCTTTGTCAGCAAACCCTAAGGAACCCAAATATATATATTTAATAGAGCTAAGTGGCTGCGTTCAAAATATGCAATTTCTTCTACCTCCTGTTTCGAAGATGTGCTGTCTGGGTACTGTAATGTTTTCAAACGTAAACCCATCTATTGTTATCTTTCCTAATAAGCGTTTTTTTGTGATTTTAAAACCTAACTCTGGGAAGGGTAGTGAATTTATCACTGTCCGTCTGAAAAAAAAAAATTAGTGCATGTGGCCTTACACGCGTGATAGTAGTAATTGTGTATCGCGCGACGCGTGTTGCATGCGTTCCTGATTTTCAGCCCTCCCTCTCTCTATTTGAGTCCATCTGGTCGTTCGTTTTGGTAACGCAGTATAATTAATGTTAGGATTAATTTAGGTCATTACGCAGTCTGCCTCTCAATGTTTTTCCAAGAAATACAGCACACGTTTCATTGAAGAAAGCGGGTAATAATATAGTAGGCTTTTACTATCAACGTGAAAGCGTTACAATTTGCAGACGAAGCATAAAACAAAGGGGATTTCGAGTACATTCCTTGTGACAGCACTGTTATTTTACCATTGCTCTTTTCTTTATTAGATTTATTTGTTAGGCTTTATATTTACTTGATAATTTATATATGTGGATTAGAATATTCCACGACAACAAGGCAAACATCTTATACGTAGAGATCAAATGAATATTTGTCAAAGGAATGTGAAGTAATAGCACACAAGGCAAACATCTTACACGTAGAGATCAAATGAATATTTCTCAAAGGAATGTGAAGTAATAGTACACAAGGCAAACATCTTACACCTAAAGATCAAATGAATATTTGTCAAAGGAATGTGAAGTAATAGTACACAAGGCAAACATCTTACACGTAGAGATCAAACAAATTTTTGTCAAAGGAATGTGAGGTAATAGTACACAAGGCAAACATCTTACACCTAAAGATCAAATGAATATTTGTCAAAGGAATGTGAAGTAATATTACATAACGCGAACATCTTACACGTAGAGATCAAACAAATTTTTGTCAAAGGAATGTGAAGTAATATTACATAAGGCAAACATCTTACACGTATAGATCAAACAAATTTTATCAAAGGAATGTGAGGTAATAGTACACAAGGCAAACATCTTACACCTAAAGATCAAATGAATATTTGTCAAAGGAATGTGAAGTAATAGTACACAAGGCAAACATCTTTCACGTAGAGATCAAACAAATTTTTGTCAAAGGAATGTGAGGTAATAGTACACAAGGCAAACATCTTACACCTAGAGATCAAATGAATATGTGTCAAAGAACTGTGAAGTAATAGTACAAAAGGCAAACATCTTACACTAGAGCGCAAACAAGACATAGTAACGGTGAGATATAGGAAGATAAACAAAGTTAACTCTATAGTAAACTACAAAATATCTTCCAAATGTCGCAGTTCACTCAGTCACTGTTAATAAGGACATTTGGAAAAACACATTCACTAGACAGATAATCTAGTATTCCGCGATTTTGTGTTTCTCTGTCATCTCAACTGGCGCATCAGATTGCGATGAATTACACTACTATTAAAGCTATGAGAAAGTTATAATTGTTTAACCTACATATTTCTGTAATATGTTTAAGCCCACGACAAACTAAATAACTAATCGCAAAATGAACATACACACTTAAGGTTATCCAAATTACACAATATCTAGATACGCCTGCATTCTGGAGGATCCCTTCAACAACAAAAAAAATAATTCAGGTCTCAGGGAATCCCTGCATAACAATTATTATATATACAGCTGCTCATGTTACTGTAGCATGATTAGTAAGTTGTAAATATAATAATCCAATAAACAATGTCAATGCTCTCTTGAGAAGAGAGTAATATTTTTACTGTAAATCTGTTTATTTAGACCAACTTAATAGCCTTTGTATTTTGTTGTGTGATTGCCCTCCACACAAAGAAAATCGACTCTGTTGTAAGTCATTAGTGTTCTCTTTGATCCTTACCTGACGACTGTCAGTTGTTGTAGGTAGAGGACAAGTCATTTATTCCTTCTTTTAATTTCCTACTTGATTTTTTTAAAACCTTATTCAAGTAGTCCTAAAAGTCTTATCAATAATCTCTACGCTACAAGATGCTAATAAAATATGGTATGTGCAGGGGGAACACGGTCCTATTGCCAACTGCCATACGTGGCTGCTTGGTCACTACTTAGCACTGTGAGTGCTAACACAGCCCGGCATTATCTGAAAAAGATGGTCATGTGATATGTGATATGTGATATCACTACCCAGGAGATCAGAGGGGAGTAAGCCATCATTATGAAACCGCCGGTTCTGAAAAAAAATTCCATCAGTTATTTTCTTTTACTGGCAGCGAACCCGGTACTCTTCGAATTAGAGGTAAACGCCATACCCAGGCTATATGGGGTTTTATGTTAAAAAGGACAAATATATATAGACATGTCAAACAAGATAACACAAACTGTTTACAAGTACATAACATTATGACGCATATGACAAACCTGGGGGCTTTGCCTGGAAATGTATTATTGTAGATGGCAGCTTCAGTTCAGATTCTAAACAATCCGGGTCTCCTTCATGAAGGTGACTGACATCCCTATTAATGATCTTCGTCACAGATCCTCGTGTTGATTTGACAATTGTTCGTCTCCTTCAAATGTGTATGCATTATTTTATTTAAGTTAGAAAATGGATTATTTGTGGGGTTTAAAAAGTTCCAGTAAAATATTAAATGGTTCAAAAAGATGTCTGTGTTAAAGACAACAATGAAATAAGCAGGGAATAACAGAGACAAACAAAGATAGATAAGAGCCAAAGATATTTTTAAACAAATAAACAAGAACATATACATTTACTAGTAAAGTTTAAGATAAACCTGAGACGAACATGTAATGTAACATAGCTTCTTCCATACTTTAAGATTGTTCTATAAATATGAAAAATTGAGGTACATTCAAAGGTACAAATTTGATTATATATTTAAAAAACAAACAGTCATGACAACCTTGTTTGACATAAAACACAAAGTCTCTTTAACGCTAGTAAAATTCCGTTGTTCTGAAGAAAAAAATATTCCAGACAAATTTATAAATCTGTCTAAAAAATACATAATTACCTTCTCAAACGTTATGCTGTAAAATGGAACGGTAATGGCTGTCAGATAATTAGTGTAAAGATAGTGGCTGTCAGATAGTTAGTGTAAAGATAGTGGCTGTCAAATAGTTAGTGTAAAGATAGTGGCTGTCAGATAGTTAGTGTAAAGATAATGGCTGTCAGATAGTTAGTGTAAAGATAGTGGCTGTCAGATAGTTAGTGTAAAGATAGTGGCTGTCAGATAGTTAGTGTAAAGATAATGGCTGTCAGATAGTTAGTGTAAAGATAGTGGCTGTCAAATAGTTAGTGTAAAGATAATGGCTGTCAGATAGTTAGTGTGAAGATAATGGCTGTCAGATAGTTAGTGTAAAGATAGTGGCTGTCAGACAGTTAGTGTAAAGATAATGGCTGTCAGATAGTTAGTGTAAAGATAATGGCTGTCAGATAGCTAGTGTCAAGATAGTGGTTTAGCAGATACTGCTATAGAGACGAAGTGTTAGAGACTTCAGATACAAGGTCCAGCTTTATGAGGCAAGGTGTCTAGTTTTTTGCGGTGCTGCCGTCACCTTCAACTCAAGAGCATGTTGTAAAGACGAACCATTAAATTAAAGTGGTTTGTTACAATTAGCTGGTTCCCACGGCTCTCTCTCTCTCTCAAATTCTACAATGTTTCCACCGTTACAAAAAAAGGTTCAGGACGCTTGCAATACTGTACTCTTCTCTGTTACATCGAGTGTCTTAATTTCACAAATGTGTTTATACTTTGTAGATATATAGGGGATTCAAATCACTAAAACGAGAAATACGTAAGCATTAATTCGATTTTTCACGAGGTGACAATGCTTTGCGCTACCGAGTAACATCTGGTGTTCAAAAATATACTTCCTTTCAATTAATATCTCACCAGAATCACACATTGGAAGAAAATGACCACAAATCTGGAGCAGACACTTGATCCCCTCACTTCTGCTTCATTAGTTTCACGTCTGCCAGAAAACCATATCGGCATGACGTCACTTCCTGTATTAATAAGTGACACCGTATAAAATAAACAAAGAATGAGCCCGGTTGAGCTACCTATTATACCGACATAATCGTTATGAATTTTAATCATAACAACATACCTACACACCCCATGTTCTACTTGTGTGTATAACGATGATCTAAATCTAGCTGTATGGGAGTCTTGACGAACTTTCAACAACAGCAACATACATCCAGAGAACCGGACTTCTTGTGTAGACATTACTAAACAACAGCGAACGAGAAGAAGAAGCAGAAACGCGATGATATTTAGGAACACACATGGGACAATACTGTGTTGGAAAACTAAACTGGCTCTGTTATAGATTTTTGTCGTTTTTTAAATACAGTCAGTATATAATAATTAGAAAACAATACATCAATCTCACACTCGGCTAAATTAAGTCAATTACTTTACAGGTAACTACTACATTAAACGAATGCCATGATTTACGTGCTTACCTCCACAAAATAACAACAATTACCACTACAGTTGCCACGACAGCAACATTAACAACCGTGACCACAACACTCTCAGTACCAACACTGTCGTCGTTGCCAGATTTCTGTTGTTTTGTCGCTGTTAAACAAATGAATATTCTGAAGTTAAGTAATCGCATCATTAAGACATCGTTGTAATATTAGTGAACAAGCAGATTATAAAATAAGCAACAAAGATGAGTTATGTGTCTATGGTGATGCTTTTCGCATGTCAAATCAGAATGTGACATTTGACAATCAAATCAGAATGTGACATTTGACATGTTTTGTCGCTCGAACATTTATCGGAATTTGTGAGTGTTACGTTGTAATGTGGTGACGCGAGTTGTATACACTAGAGATGTAGGATTATTATTTCTGTCTGTACGGCTGAGGAGGGCAGGGTTCAAAGTGTGATCGCTTGTATAATAAAACATTAGTGGAATTAGCATTGATATCTTGGAATTTATTATAATATTACATTTAGCGATCGGCTTGTTAATAGAATGTATATTGATAGTTATGTTACAAAATTTTGGATTATGAACGTCAGACGTGATGAAATACATCATTCAGTAGACATAAGTCTTCACTTTTACTAACTGATAATGGTTGCGAAAGACTGCATCTTCTGTTGTTACAATGTGAAGCTATTATCGTTAAAAACGTTGTTTAATTGAGCAACCTCACCTTAGATTTGATCACACCATTAATTGTTCCGGAGTTACGTTGCAGTTTTAACAATATTGTTGACCAATAGTCAGTTGATTTAAAAGGACTTTATATTATGTACTAATGCCTTGACAGAAATACACTGAGCTACATAAAGCTAAGTGTACCCCTCTCCTCTCAACGGTGTCGTACAGGACTTTATCGACCAACAGGAGGGTTACTTCTTGTTGTTACCACCTTGTTGTATTGTTGTGGTATTGTTGGGCTTATAGTCTATGGCCGACTTATTTTTCCAAAACGCGAATAACGTGGGCCGTTTGGATGGGCCACTTGTGATCAAACCGAACATCGTGATAATGATAGGGTCCTAAGGTTGACCAACGGGTAAGTCACACAGGCTGGACCCTTAGTTGTACATCAATGACAATTTATTATACGCAGACGATGACATCAAAGGCATGCACGGTAGATAATCAATAGTTCGTAACACTTCAGATTTAAATTCACATTTATAGCAGACATATGCATGTTGATACAAATAATCAATATCGAACTTGACCGGACTCACTAACCGCCGTCATCTCAAGGACGGGGAAAGCTCAGCGGTGCCGAGTTCTTATATTCTAAGTTTTCATTATGAAGATTTGAATAATATGTAGGGTATCTTCCATGAAGATCCAGACAAATCTCAGCAAGAATCTGGACACACTAGCGACACGCAATAACAAGATGTGCCGAAGCTCTAACAGATCTTGCTAAGGATAAACAGAGTATCAATCATGATACATGAATGAGCCAGGTTTGGCTAATACAAATGCTCCACACAGGGAGATACTATAATATATACTTCATTGAGTCTTCCCACGACTTAGGGGCTAAGACTTATATCAATTTACGTCAAAGACGTCTGCCCTTAACAAAGGACTCTATGGATCTGCTCAGACATCATTGCTGTTTGGCAACAAATCGATCGCACCAAGTTGCGCTATTTTGTTTAAATATAGTGCAAGAAGGCACGCAAATAATTAAACATATTATTACTTTTGTCTTTGTTTCATAGATCTGGAAAAGGCATTTGACAGGGTCCCCTGGAGCAAACTTTGGGACTGTTTGGCAAGGAAGAATATTCCAGCACCTCTGATTCATGCTATACAGAGCTTCTACAAGTCTTGCAGAAATTATGTGAGGACAGCAAACCATAAGTCAAAAGAGTTCAGGACCACCACTGGTGTAAGACAAGGTGATATCCTATCACCTTACCTCTTCATACTCCTTATGGACGATGTCATCAAGGCATGTAAGGAGAGAACAAGAAAGTATTCAGTGGGGTACTGGAAGATGAGACAGGTCTATATTTCGGAGCTGGCATTTGCTGATGATGTTGCCCTGATTGCTAAATCAGAGGCACATCTCCAACCCAACCTGCAAGTCTGGAAGGAAGAGCTGGAGAAGAGAGGGATGGTCATAAGCAGCTCTAAAACAAAATCCATGGTGATATCACGAGAAGAAAGAAGACATCAGATTAAGCTGGGAGAACAGGTCCTGGAGCAGGTCGACCACTTTAATTACCTCGGAGCTATTATAGACCGAAAGGGAGGCATCAAAGAAGAGTTGGCCACTCGAAAAGCAGCAGCTGGGAGACTTTTTCAGGCCATAAATCGAGGATTCCTCAGCAAGAGAGAGGTTGGTAAGAAAACGAAGATGGCTGTATACCGCTCCACCTATGTCCCAGTCTTGACATATGGATGCGAGTCATGGGCAATGACTACAACCTACAAAAGCCAGATCCAAACCTCAGAAATGAGGTATCTGAGGAAGGTGGTTAAAGTAACAAGAAGAGACATGGTACGCAACCAGACGATACGTCAAGGCCTTAAATCCTACCCCCTGCAGACCCAAGTAGAACAGTCCCAATTAAGATGGTTTGGCCATGTCTGCAGAATGGGAGAAGATCGGCTACCACGACAAGCATGGGAAACAAAGAGCCAAGGATCCAGACCCCGAGGACGACCCAGAGTCCGCTAGGAAGACAACATTAGACAATCTTTGAAGGACCGAGGACTAGAATGGAACCAGGCCAGGAGGAAGACAGCCGATAGGATAATCTGGCGCTCTCTCTTCCAAACCTGTACACCTCACGGTAGAAGGGGAACGACTAAGTAAGTAAGTATTACTTTTGATGCGCTCACATGTGTGTCTACAAGAGACTAGATTCGCATGTTAGGATCTCAAACACTTAACTCCCACGTGAAAAAGGACTTAACAAGGACAGAGATGTTGTCAATAGGATGAACATATTGCAAGATCAGAGGTCATTACAAATGTAACATGTACAGCTGGAGACACATTCAGATTTATAACCCAACAGCAGCTTTTGTGAACGCATTAAAACTGCACATAAGCATTGGGTAAATAACATATTCCGGACTGGACATAATAGATAGTTATTTTTTTTTCCTTTGTACAATATCGCGTATTTCGACCAGGAAAACAGATGCCAGGTAGCCTACAAAAAACCCATGGCACTGTTAGTGATTATTCTAGACAAAAATAGAATTTACAAATATTTGGTGAATAGATGTGAGGATTTATAAGAGCAAGGAAACGAAATAAACACGTTTCCGAAGTCACATCATAAATGACGTAATCAATGTAGAAACTAGAAGATAGTGATGACGATGAAGATATGTGAGAAAGTTACAAATAATCTAAAGCCCTTTACACTTTATCGTTTACACTTTATCGTTTACACTGACAACATTTTCAAAGACAGAAACTGACAACCTTGTACTTTAAGAGACTTAATCTTTGATGATGACCAGCGTATATTTCATTCACAAAACAGCACATAATTACATAAACAAGTCTTCTTAGCACCAGCTAAAAACAAAAAGATATAAAACAGACAATGAAAATATTGATAATAAACAACACGTCAACTCAAACAAGTGGATCAGTTTAAAGACCTTGACAGTAAGCTCAGTTAGATTGTTGAATGAAGAAATGATATAAAGAATGACAATTTAATAAGTCAATAAATTAAGTAATCGGCTTAATCCAGTTTTGAAACTTCCAGACTTATAAACGTCAAAAATGATACAACAGATAAGGTTGTACACATAACAACATTGTGGTACTGTCACAAATTGTCAGTTAATTTGTATTTTCAACTCGCCCCGATGCTTTTCCAGTTGTATTATTGTTCTTTTCCCGTCTTATTATTTTCTCTGGTTTTCTGATTTTAAAAATATTTTCATTTCTTGTCATGGTTCTGATATTTGCAGGAACAACACAACCACCCTTTTCTTTCCGGGGTGGGGGTAACCTCTACCCTCATTTTGCTTAATCTAATTTGTTTCATTCCTAGAGGAAATAGTGCAGGAAGACGGTTAGTAAATTGATGTAACATTAGGTAAACACACGGCGGTAATCGGCTTTGTTTCGTCCTGGCCTTTATTATAAAGGCATAGCGGGACTTGTAAGTGGTCTGTGATGAGGTGATTTTACGTAAGTAACATCCGTTGTTTGCTTTATCGGAGCGAACCTTCTTCGTGTTTGCTCACGGGCGAGCAATAGCTAGTCCTTTGATCTCCGATTTCAGGAGAAAGAGAGAGCACTCTTTCGCTTGGCTATTGGTAGCGGCTTTCTGTGGTAACGGTTGTCAGTTGTTAAGATAATGTTATGATGTTTCAGTGAAACCTTTACGATTGTTTTCGATTTTAATTTAGGTAGTAGTCCTGTTATTACGTCAAATTAGGGGTAGTTGCATCTTGTTGAAGAAAATTCCAGAGCTATTACGTATCGCGTCTGTCTTCTCATGCACGTGTTCCCAAGTTTCATCAGAGAGTTGTTACTATTAAACAGGTCCTGGTCTGTTAGTCGTCTTTCAGTCCTGGAATTTTGATGCCGTGAATAGTGACATACATAAATTCAGTTTTTCTGAAGGGATATTCTGATCGTCTAGCGATTCACGGCGTCGTAGGCAATCCATAAGCCTGCAACGGACTTTGCCTTCTCGGAGAGGGAGGCAAGAAACATCATTGTAATTAAAAGCTGGGTATGCGCAAAGTAATGAACGCCCCTAGTTACGTCTGCAAGACGGAAATGCATCAGGGATTCTCCTGACGTTGGGGAATATGTACCTCAGCGTGGAATTTCCTAGAAATGGGAGCGCTCGGCTCCCACGGCCCAATACGCCACAGGCTACGTTGCCTGGTATTGTTTACATACTGCTACAATAAAGCAGTAGGCCAAAACGCGAAGCGGTTTAACTCGTCCTTTGTTTAAAGAATTGAGTTGCCATCATCATTGCTAGATCTACATCCAGAGGCATATATATATATATATATATATATATATATATATAATATATATATATATATATATATATATATATATATATATAATATATATATATATATACTGAAGCACATTAAAAACGCACCACTATTATATATACTGATGCCGAGAAGCTGGCAAAAAAAAGTGTGGGAATGGATTTTCCCCGTGTTTGCCATGAGGTAGAGAGCGAATGGCTGCTGGAATGGAAAGTGCAAGATTCAACCCACGGGTGTGTGTACAGACTACATGAAAACGATGAAAGTTACACGTGCAACACGATTCCCAACAGCTATGACCCTGAAAATGTGTACGCGTTCTGGCAGTATACTCGGTATAAAAAGGCCGTTGAGACAAAACACCCAGTACATGTGCTTGAAATGCCACGACTATCTGAAAACGACCGCCAACGAGCCATTGGTATGTTGGAGACCGGAATGAGCTCGCGGGCCATTGCCAGAAGGATGAATTGCCACCACAGCACTATTGTACGTCTCAATGAACGTTACGGAACCACTGGCAGTGCCCGGGATAGACTTCGGAGTGGCCAACCACGAGTTACTACCCCTGCGCAAGATCGTCATATTGTGCTGAGTCACCTAAGGAATCGTACTCTCCCGGCAAGTCAAACAGCAAGAGCAATAGTGGGTAGACATGGGCAAGTCTCTCGAATGACAGTCATACGACGACTCAGAGATACAGGCCTTACTGCAAGACGACCTTATGTTCGGCCAAACTTGACTCACAGACATCGTTAGCAGCGCCTGCAATGGGCAGAGCAACATATCAGATGGACTAGACTGCAGTGGAATGCTGTCCTATTCACAGACGAGAACAGATGCAACATATCCTTTGCAGATGGACGTATGCGGATTTAGCGACGGTGTGAAGAGCGCTTTGCAGATTGCTGTGTCAACCGATTTCGAGGTGGCAGTATTCACATTTGGTGAGGATTCAGTTTTCACCATCGCTTGCCTCTTCACGTCTTCCGTGGAAATGTTAATGCTGTGACATATCGAGATGAGGTTCTGGATGCACTGGTTGCTCCTGCGTTCACAATTTATCCAGACTTGCAGCTTCTCCAGCAGGATAACGCACGTGCATTTTTTTGTATTTTTGGTTTTCTCCCTTCCCTGCACAGAATGCAATGAATTTCATAACAAATCAAATGTACAAATTAATGACCAGCATGGATTCATAGGAAAATGAATAAAGATTCCAAATATGTAAACTTGTACACACTTATATTTACATTTCACACTCTGTTCCTGGATTATACAGGTGGTGCGTTTTTAATGTGCTTCAGTATATATATATATATATAATAACCAGTGTGTTACCGGGGCCCGAAAGGGGAACAAAGAATAGTAACACTGTTCCCTGCCAAGCATGTCGTAGAAAGCGACTAAGGAGGTTTGGGCTTGGGGCTGGTTATCCCATCCTGTAAAAAATTTAAACAACAAAATACTTCAACAAATATGGACAAGTCAATTAAGGAAAATAAAACACAGCCATCCAGGACAGTGAAAGGTCTTCTCGCAGGGAGGCGTATGATGCAACACATAGAAAGCCGAAAGGAGTATGTGTTACTGACTATCCTTCTTTCTTCTAGGAGAACTTCCAGATTTGGCACCTGGAATGTTCGGACATTAAACGAACAAGGGAAAGTGGCACAAGTAGCAGCAGAAATGAGGGAATATAAAATAGAGGTTCTGGGACTGTGTGAAACAAAGTGGAAGGGGGTAGACAAGAAGAAACTCATCACAGGTGAATTGGTGCTGTCTTCAGGACATGAAAACGTAAGTTCACACCACAGTGAAGGGGTAGCTCTTACGTTATCTAAAGAAGCACAGAAAGAACTCATTGAATGGGAAGCCGTTGGACCCAGAATAATAAAAGCTACTTTTAAAACGGCTAAAAAGAAAATAAATGTAAATGTCATCAAATGTTATGCACCAATTAATGACAAAGAAGAGTCAGTGAAAGAAGCATTTTATACTAGACTACAGGAAATTATGGGAAAAGTAAAAAGAAGAGACATCACAATTTTGATGGGTGACATGAATGCAAAGATAGGTACAGTCAATACTGGATTTGAAAAAGTTATGGGAAAACATGTGCTAGGAATAATGAATGAAAATGGGGAACTATTCTCAAACCTCTGTGCTTCAAATCAACTGGATATAGGAGGAAGCATGTTTCCACATAAGAGAATACACAAGGCAACATGGATATAACCAGACCATAGAACAGAAAATCAGAATTATCATATATGCATAAGCAAGAAGTTTAGATCATCATTGCAGGATGTAAAGGTGTATAGAGGAGCAGATGTGGCATCAGTTCACCACCTTCTGATAGCCAAAGTAAAAATGAAACTCAAGAGATATGCAACATTCCAAATTATAGACACATTTTTAATGTAGGACATCTAAGAAATCAAGAAACAAGAGACACATTTGCAGTCCCAATATATAACAAATTCCAAGTGCTCCAACAGCTGGAAGATGTAGAGAATACAGAAGACTATTCGCAGCAAATCAAAACTGTATGGAATGAGACATGTGAAGAAATACTGGGGAAAAGGGACGACAACAAAAAGCATGGATAACAACAGAAACCATCAATAAGATAAAAGACAGAAAAAAAACAAGAAAGCAGATTTAAACACAAGCAAAACCAGAAGTTCCAAAGCCAAGGCTCAAGAAGTGGACACAGAAGCAAAGAAGTAAAAAGAAGTACCAATAGAGACAAGAGGAAGTTTATTGAGGAGTTGGCAAAAGTGGCAGAAGATGCTGCAGCCAAAGGAAATATTAGAGAACTGTATGACAGCACAAAGAAGCTGACAGGGAAATACAAGCAAACATGTTGCCTCATAAAAGACAAGAATTGAAAACTGCTGAGCAATATACAAGAGCAAATGAAGAGGTGGACAGAATATTTTGAGGACCTTCTCAATAGATCTGCTACTCAACCCCCCCCCCCCCCCCGGACATCCAGCCAGCAGAAGAGGAGCTATAAATTAACGGTGAAAGACCAACGAAGGAAGAAATAAAGAAAGCCATAAAGCTTCTAAGAGATGGTAATGCGTCTAGACCTGATGGCATTCCAGCAGAGGCCATCAAAGCAGATATCGACACGGAGATGTTATTTAAGTTACTTGGTAAAGTCTAAGGAAAGGAGGAGATACCAGCACAATGGAAGGAAAGATATCTAGTTACGTTGCCTAAGAAGGGAAATTTACAAGAGTGCACAAATTATAGAGGAATAATATTACTATCAGTGCCAGGAAAAGTATTAAATAGGATTATCCTTGAGAGATTAAAAGAGTCCATAGACAAGAAACTGAGAGATGAACAAGCAGGTTTTCGACAAAACAGATCCTGTACAGATCAGATATCCACTTTGGGAATAATACTTGAACAAATTCTGGAATGGAATTCACCACTAAACATCGGATTTGTGTACTACGAAAAGGCATTTGACAGTGTAGACAGAGAATCACTTTGGAAATTGATGAGGCATTATGGAGTTCCCCTGAAGATCATTAATTTAATAAAGAAAACATATGCAGACATGATATGCAGAGTTCTTCATGAAGGACAGCTTACAGAACCATTTGGGATAAGAACAGGAGTGCGACATGGATGCCTCTTGTCTCCATTTCTTTTCTTACTAGCAATAGACTGGGTTATGAGATCATCGACAACACACAACAGAAATGGAATCCAGTGGATTCTGACTAAGCAGTTGGATGATCTGGATTTTGCAGATGACTTGGCTCTTCTGTCCCATAACCGTAATTAGATGCAGTTATCCCGAACTGGACATTAATGGTCACAGCACAGTTGGATAAGAAAGTTGTAAATTGAGAAATGTAAGAAAGATATATAGGATCTCAGAAGTGGCTCGTTAATTGTTAGATTCCTATACAAGTAAGGGGTGAAAGGAAGGCGAATATTCTCACAAAGAGATAATGTCTCAGAAGGGCACATGAGAATGGATTCTGTTTCCTTGCGACAAATCTCCCCTGTTATTCTTACAGAATATTATAATTGTTATTAAGCCCCCATCCTCTCATACTGAGGAAATGACACATATATGGATTTAAGAGACAGTACATGTAAGAAACTCACTCGACCACTTGGTAGATGATATAACTTATGTACAGATATTTAATCCCTAAACCACATATATGACACAAAGAAAATGAAAAGGTAAACGAAAATAATAATATGGACATAAACACTGAATGACTAAAAGTCCTAGTATGTCCTACTAATCATCATTTGCACTGGTGTAACTATCAGGAGAGTTGCCTAACATTGTTGAATGTAATGTTCACTTTGTAATACACTGGAAGGCACTTTAAAATTAGTTCCGTGAGTATCTATGTGAAAGTTCTGTTTGGAATTTGAATAAGATCTCTGAGATTTCTGGAGGAAAATAATCCTTATGCTTTTGGACTTATCTGTAATCCGATGTTGTCAGCCCTGGCGCAGGTTGTTAGGTGCTGTCATCCTGCAGCGATATGACATTACACGTGCGAGCGTTGATCTATGCTCCTTTATGCTTAGGAGTTGACGAGATCTCTGGCTTTTGGTTCTGCTGCTCGGTCAAAAGACTGGCTGTCTGTTACCGTCAGGCGCCGGACACTGAATTCTGCAACTGCGAATGTTGTCCGCTCAGAAACCTAAAAGTCTGAAGACACAATTGTGGCTTCATGAGTTTTCCTGTCATATGGGAACAGCTATCATTCCCATTCAAACCGCATACACCAGGCATATCAGAATTATCCTCTTTCATACAATAAGAGGACTATTATGTCATACAATCTAAAGATTACAGGCAAACTTTCCAGGTTATATAAGATATTTATACTTCACTTTCATACAGTCACACATCAGGCATATCAATGTTACATTCATCTGACTTCCTTTCTCACAGTCAAGACATGATAGGTAAACTTAGACCTATGTAACTTCAGGAGTTACTTGGTTTAGTCAGTCTTCTTTCACAAGAACTGTGTTCTACAAGGATAGTCGTTCCTTCATACAATGATGAATAACAATAACATACAATACATTTATATTACACAAATAGATAAAGTGAGTGACCGACTGGCCAAGCGATCAGGTTGCTTCTTCTGTAGCACAACTACATAGTTTTGGAACTGAAACCTGGCTGTGGAACACTCCAGTTTACCAGCTGTAAATGGGCACTCAGTTGTGCTCTCGAGCTAGGGAAGAAAAAGGCAGCGAGGAAGGGAACTGTTCACCTAACCTCGTAAAAGCGGGATCTTTCATGATGAAGCTTCTAACACTTCATTTCCCTATGACAATCTCTGCCATGGGACTGCCTTTATCTTCGTAAGGGATAAAGCAATTAATATGATAGATGTTATCTTCTATTTGCTGTGGGGCTAGTTGAGATAAGTTTGTATGCAAGCAACAATCATTCAAATAGCACATGTTTAGATCATATTAAGAATAACAATACATTTATACCAATTAATAATTCACATAGCACATGTTGAGATCATATTAAGAATAACAATACATTTATACCAATGAATATTCTAAGTGCATATTTTTCAATCTATCTATACGAACCTGCACAGAGTGAAATTATACAACACCGCTTGGTTAATACCAAAGTGCTTGTAATGTAAAATTCCTCGTCATGTAGATGCACTCGGCCCAGAAGTCGTGCGTGTAAGTGAAGTTTTCGTCTAAGCTTCTAGATTTTATGAATCTCTTCTCACGTGTTCTAAATCATTCCGACGTAATAACACGTAAATTCTCTCCCTGAACCTGAGATCGTGTGACGCAGTTGCGAACCGTCTTGCGTGAGAAAGCTTCCCCGCCCCGTAATTACTGGTTACTCCTAGAAGGCATACACGTGCTGGCTGATGCAATGAAATTTGACACTGGGGCGTTTTCCGTCAGGTCCCTCAAATAAGGTGCAATAAAGCAATGGATCTCTAGACTTTAAGACGCCTTTTACTCTTAATTAAGGTATATCCTCTGGCCATGTGTTATAACCTGGTGTTGATGCGTTTGCGATATTTGCTCAGTAACCATTAGTAAGCGCCGTGATGTCTGAGAGAGAAACGCTGACTACAGCGCCGAAAATACCGTAGTGTAACGTGAAAAATTAATGAGAATAAAGGAGAGAGAGAAAGAAGGGAAGAGAAGGGAGACAAAGATGGAGAGAAGAATAGACCGTGTTACGACATAGCCTCCCCCTTCAGTTTGACCTGCGGTCTAACATACTGAGGTCTGGTCTTCTCGATCATTCCTAAATTCGTTCTTCTCATCTTCACTTTCCTCGCACTACTCTCTTTCTTCTTCCACCAATGTAGCTGACATTCTCCTGGCAATGGGCCTGCATTAAAACGTATGGATTGACGACATGTCGGTTGATAGGAAATGGGTTGTCCTGACAAGGTCGGTACCATCCTATACATCCTTATTTTGGTCGCCTTATACGACCTGCCTAAGTGAGCAGTAGTTCTATTCTTTCCGTTTCTTATGAGCAATTCCCGGAAACTACGCGGGGTGAAATGTTTACTGGTGGAGTAGTTCTTTCCTAGACTACGTCTGTTAGCTTTCCTGCTCCGCCAGTGATCATGACGTAAGATAGGGTGCATCCTAATCCCGATCTTCAGACGTCGAGTTAAATGTGACAAATTGCACATTTTCAACCAGTGGGCTTTAGACGAGGACGATGCAACATGTGGCGTGTTCTTGAGTCCTCTCTTGCCGATACTTTTGTCTATCAGTCTGATTTCGCCATAAACTTCTCCCTGGGTTGTAGGGCGCGAGTGGGCGTAAAACTGATGTCCAATCCAAAGCGTGAACGTAATGTTCTCAGTCTGGGCCTTTTCTAAATCCGTGTGCAGGGGTTTGGGGGGTGACTCAGGTTTCTTAACTCGTTCGGTCATGATAACCATAGTTTGAGTTGAGCCCCGTAATGGCACATACCTATATTCACCAGTTTGGGTGTAAATATACTCATCTAAGACAATCTCCTTCTTAGGAGGATGGGAGGTTGAATTAGGTAATCCAGACATATTTCCTTCTCCAAGGATTTTAGAGGAGGACCGCTCTTCTAACACCGCCTCTCCCTTGAGAGGTGAGTTAATTAATAGTTTTCCACAAGGTACTTTGGGTTTCCCTCCCATTTCTCTCTGTATCCGCTCCTCTGTAAGGAGGTGTTCATATTCTGGCGCAGGGGTCACCTCTGACTGCTCCCCGGCCTTTCCTGTTACAGCAATCTCAGGCTGCGTCGGGCCTTTTAAGGTTCCTTCATGATCTCCTTTAACTTGGAAGCAAATTATTTCCTCTTGTACAACCTCTTTCTTGAGACGAATTGAGAGTGAATTTTGTAGCATAGAGGACGCCTTAGAGATGTGCTGAATTCGGCCTGTCCCACACTCATCCATGAGCCGATGTGTGCGAAGTTCTGACTTTGAAGTCTTGATGTGCTTTTCCGAATCTTGTCCGGCTTCGACATTTTGCAGTGCTGAATGATAAGAGGTCGTACTTCTGCCTTCCCTGCTTGTGGGGTGATTGTACTCCTTTAAAACTGCCTCTCCTGTGAGGATCGGAGAAACTAAATTCGGCAGTTTATTACCATCATGTACCCACCGAGACGGTTCCCTGTGACACATTTTCACCTCCTTTTGCACAAGGATGGTGGATGGGGTTTGTTTTAATGGTTTAAAACCATGGATTCCAGGATTTGTATTCCTCTGACCTGTTTCCAACTTCCCTCCAAAAATGTTGGAAATCGACATAGGCGTTTGAATTTCCCCGCCCTCCTCAGTCATGTTCACTCTGGCATGTGCTGAGTTTCCTAAGAGCAAGTAACTCCCTCCTTGGGGTATGGGGAAAAAGCGTTCGTCTACTATTGCTGCGTTAATAAATCCTGTCTCATAATGAGATTCTAAGTGCAAGCCTGCAATGGGCAATTCCATCGGTTCCCCATGGAGCATAGGTGCATTTACCATTACATATTCCTCAGTAATTTCATCGACGTTTACGAGTGAGGATGAAGCAACTGCACTAAACCCGAGATCAGGTACAAGCAGACATATGACTCGTCTTCCATTGACGGTCGCATAACCTTCATTCAAAGGTTTCCTAAGGTCACCTCGGGACTTCACCGGGTTTCCTTTACATGGCGGGCCTTGCGCTGGGCTGACAGTTTGTATGTTTCGGATTCGGTGCCTGCCGTTTTTATTACTGTGGTTAACCGATCGGAAAGACTTACTAATATTGCTCTCCATCCCATACATCTCCGAAGCTATTTCATGCTTTATGTTGGTCCTGTTTTTATTCAGAGGGTGAATGTTGTGAGTCGTAGAGAAGGTGGAAGTGGGTCTTTCCAGATCATCCGCCTTTGCACGCTTCTCCTTCTCAGAGTGATCCTGATGCCTTTGTTCTGAAAGCCGCCCCTCTTCTCTTTCTGGTAATAGGGTTTGACTAACAGACCTGACTCTCTCTGGTACAGTTTGAGGTGCTACCTGCGGGAGTAACTTAAC
Organism: Oreohelix idahoensis; assembly: GCA_024509875.1. Lineage (NCBI taxonomy): Eukaryota > Metazoa > Mollusca > Gastropoda > Stylommatophora > Oreohelicidae > Oreohelix > Oreohelix idahoensis. Next base: position 35,166 of record JAMPIV010008279.1, on the reverse strand, counting down.
TGACGGAGGTGAGGGGCTGGAGGAAGTTGAGGTCTTGGAGCTCATTCTAGGCAGCATCGTTTCGAGACGCAGTAATTCCGCATCCGAAGCTTCCATCCTTAATTTGTGTTGCTGTCTCTCTTCCTCCCTCATCCTGCATTTTTCCATCTCCCGTGAAACGAAAGTATCTAGCTCTTCTCCGGAGAGTTCGCACTCAATGGCTAACTCTGTCCAGAATGCTCTCCACTCATCCAATTCCATTGTTTCGTCCATTTTAGCAGTGGTGATTCACTCTGAACAGGTTGGTATGACTTGCAAATAATATGCTAATGACCAACTCAAATGTATCTCTAATTACAACTGTAACAAAGTATACTTCTAACAAATACCAACAATAAGATATATTAATACAACGATTAATTATCTCATTAATACAAAGTATAATACTAAGTATATAATACAACATATAATTAAGCATAAGGATTTCCTCAGATTCTACTCAGATCTTTTATATTCGTTCTTATGATTACAATGTCGTTAGTGCGTTGACCCAGTTACTATTTTTAGCTTCGCTTACAGGTAAAAAAAATTCGCTGAACTCAAAGTTCGCTGTGTTTACAAATAAAGATCTGGTTTCCCAGTTCTATCCATCAAAAAAGAATTAATCGTGATATTGCAATATCTCGTTATCTAAGAGGTATGTACGTGTATATATACTAAAATCCCTAGTGTTGTAAAAAAAAAAAAGTCAGATCCTAGAGATATATGTTCTCAGTGGAGAACTATAGGAATGCAAGAGGTAGAAAAGGTTCTCTAGAGTTATGATCTAGATACCGGACATAGCCTCCAATTGTCGCGCCGTTATCCCGAACTGGACATTAATTGTCACAGCACAGTTGGATAAGAAAGTTGTAAATTGAGAAATGTAAGAAAGATATATAGGATCTCAGAAGTGGCTCGTTAATTGTTAGATTCCTATACAAGTAAGGGGTGAAAGGAAGGCGAATATTCTCACAAAGAGATAATGTCTCAGAAGGGCACATGAGAATGGATTCTGTTTCCTTGCGACAAATCTCCCCTGTTATTCTTACTGAATATTATAATTGTTAGCCCCCATCCTCTCATACTGAGGAAATGACACATATATGGATTTAAGAGACAGTACATGTAAGAAACTCACTCGACCACTTGGTAGATGATATAACTTATGTACAGATATTTAATCCCTAAACCACATATATGACACAAAGAAAATGAAAAGGTAAACGAAAATAATAATATGGACATAAACACTGAATGACTAAAAGTCCTAGTATGTCCTACTAATCATCATTTGCACTGGTGTGACTATCATGAGAGTTGCCTAACATTGTTGAATGTAATGTTCACTTTGTAATACACTGGAAGGCACTTTAAAATTAGTTCCGTGAGTATCTATGTGAAAGTTCTGTTTGGAATTTGAATAAGATCTCTGAGATATCTGGAGGAAAATAATCCTTATGCTTTTGGACTTATCTGTAATCCGATGTTGTCAGCCCTGGCGCAGGTTGTTAGGTGCTGTCATCCTGCAGCGATATGACATTACACGTGCGAGCGTTGATCTATGCTCCTTTATGCTTAGGAGTTGACGAGATCTCTGGCTTTTGGTTCTGCTGCTCGGTCAAAAGACTGGCTGTCTGTTACCGTCAGGCGCCGGACACTGAATTCTGCAACTGCGAATGTTGTCCGCTCAGAAACCTAAAAGTCTGAAGCCACAATTGTGTCTTCATGAGTTTTTATGGGAACAGCTATCATTCCAATTCAAACCGCATACACCAGGCATATCAGAATTATCCTCTTTCATTCAATAAGAGGACTATTATGTCATACAATCTAAAGATTACAGGCAACTTTTCATGTTATATAAGATATTTATACTTCACTTTCATACAGTCACACATCAGGCATATCAATGTTACATTCATCTGACTTCCTTTCTCACAGTCAAGACATGATAGGTAAACTTAGACCTATGTAACTTCAGGAGTTACTTGGTTTAGTCAGTCTTCTTTCACAAGAACTGTGTTCTACAAGGATAGTCGTTCCTTCATACAATGATGAATAACAATAACATACAATACATTTATATTACACAAATAGATAAAGTGAGTGACCGACTGGCCAAGCGATCAGGTTGCTTTCTTCTGTAGCACAACTACATAGTTTTGGAACTGAAACCTGGCTGTGGAACACTCCAGTTTACCAGCTGTAAATGGGCACTCAGTTGTGCTCTCGAGCTAGGGAAGAAAAAGGCAGCGAGGAAGGGAACTGTTCACCTAACCTCGTAAAAGCGGGATCTTTCATGATGAAGCTTCTAACACTTCATTTCCCTATGACAATCTCTGCCATGGGACTGCCTTTATCTTCGTAAGGGATAAAGCAATTAATATGATAGATGTTATCTTCTATTTGCTGTGGGGCTAGTTGAGATAAGTTTGTATGCAAGCAACAATCATTCAAATAGCACATGTTTAGATCATATTAAGAATAACAATACATTTATACCAATGAATAATTCACATAGCACATGTTTAGATCATATTAAGAATAACAATACATTTATACCAATGAATATTCTACGTGCATATTTTGCAGTCTATACGAACCTGCACAGAGTGAAATTATACAACACCGCTTGGTTAATACCAAAGTGCTTGTAATGTAAAATTTCTCGTCATGTAGATGCACTCGGCCCAGAAGTCGTGCGTGTAAGTGAAGTTTTCGTCTAAGCTTCTAGATTTTATGAATCTCTTCTCACGTGTTCTAAATCATTCCGACGTAATAACACGTAAATTCTCTCCCTGAACCTGAGATCGTGTGACGCAGTTGCGAACCGTCTTGCGTGAGAAAGCTTCCCCGCCCCGTAATTACTGGTTACTCCTAGAAGGCATACACGTGCTGGCTGATGCAATGAAATTTGACACTGGGGCGTTTTCCGTCAGGTCCCTCAAATAAGGTGCAATAAAGCAATGGATCTCTAGACTTTAAGACGCCTTTTACTCTTAATTAAGGTATATCCTCTGGCCATGTGTTATAACCTGGTGTTGATGCGTTTGCGATATTTGCTCAGTAACCATTAGTAAGCGCCGTGATGTCTGAGAGAGAAACGCTGACTACAGCGCCGAAAATACCGTAGTGTAACGTGAAAATTAATGAGAATAAAGGAGAGAGAGAAAGAAGGGAAGAGAAGGGAGACAAAGATGGAGAGAAGAATAGACCGTGTTACGACAGTAATATAGACAAAGTTGGAGGGACAGACAGTGATATCAAAATAAGAATACAAAAGGCAAGAGGAGCTTTCATTGCATTGGGAAATATATGGAGATCAAGAGAAATCGGATCCAACACGAAAATAAAAATCTTCAACTCAAATTTGAAGTCAGTCCTATTGTATGACTCTGAGACATGGAGAACAACAAAGACAACAACCAAAAAGCTACAGACTTTCATAAATGGGTGCTTGCGTAGAACAGAGAGATTAAAATGGTGACAAGGTTACCGACGTGGAACTGATGACAAGAACTAGCCAAAACCAGCGGAACAAGAGATGAGAAGAAGATGATGGCGATAGATAGGACACACACTGAGGAAATCTGTTGATAGCATTACAAGACAGTCCTTGTTCTGAAACCCCCAGGGCAAGAGAGGCAGAGGTAGACCAAGAAGCACATGGAGAAGAGAGCTGGAAACAGAGATGAAAATGATGAGAAGAACGTGGAAAGGTCTTGAGATAATGTCACGTAACAGGAGGACTTGGCATGTGTTTGTTGAAGGCCTATGCTCCTTTGGGAGTGGAGGGTTATATATATATATATATATATATATATAGTCACCAAAGGCCCGTCCATCGGCTATTCTGGAGAGGAGAGAGGGAGATCATGCTTCTCTCATATTAACGGGAGAAGGTACTCAACGAATAGGGAGCTGTGTACTCGTTTGTGCACGCATAAAAAAGAGAAATTGCGCCGCCTCCGTCCGCAACCTCCTTTAGGGTCCTCTATTCAGTCTTCTACCCAAGCTAAAATTATTTGCATTCCTCCAGATTTGCATCTGTCTCCTGATGAATTGTCTGTCCTGAGCAAAGGTCTTAAGTTTGTTCCTCTTCGTTCTAATTTTGACAAATATTCTCTGCTTCAGGATGTTCACAGCTTCCATCGCCGCATGCGTCTCAAATATTACCATCGTAATGGTAATGATTCTACCAGGGTTTCCGATACTGATGATATCTTTCGTCGTTTCGGCAAACGTAAACTAGACTGGACTTCAGCTCCAGTAGCTTCTCGTGCTCTGGATTTATATATTGCCAATACTTTACATGACATTGACCAGCTCAATCTACACCGTCTCCGTCGATCTAACCTCACGTCTTCTGAATGGCGGGCATTGTCACGCCTTAAAAACCGTGATGATATTGTTATCAAGCCGGCAGATAAAGGTGGTGCTGTGGTTGTTTGGCGTAAGGACTTATACATTCACGAAGGAGTTACGCAGCTAGGTAACACCACCTTTTACTCACCTTGTTCTGGTGATGCTACAGTCCGGAATAATCTTACTGTTTATGAGACTATCCGGGGCCTTGTCCATGATGATCATCTCCCTTCTGGTGCTTTATCTCTCCATATTTTTGATAGTAGTCTTGGTAAGCCTTCCTTCTACTTGCTTCCTAAGGTGCATAAAATTGCTAACCCTGGTAGGCCTATTGTTTCAGCCTGCTCTTGTCCCACTGAACGTATTTCTGAATTCCTTGATAGTATTTTCCAGCCTTTGGTCGCCAATCTGCCTTCTTATTTGAAAGACACTACTCATGCTATCACTACCTTTGATTCTATCAGATTCACGCCTGATCGTACTTACCGTCTTTTCCTTCTAGATGTTTGTTCCCTTTATACTTCTATTCCACATGCTGATGGTCTTAAGGCACTCCAATTTTTTCTCGACCAGCGTACTGATCTTACTATAAGTACAGGTCCGCTTCTTCGCCTTGCTGAGTTGGTTCTTAATCTCAACTCTTTTGAGTTTAATGGCCAATTCTTCAACCAAATCAGTGGCGTTGCTATGGGTACTAAGATGGGCCCTAGTTACGCTTGCCTTTTTATGGGCCACTTTGAATATTTGGTCTTTCAAAATTATGATGAGCCAATACCCGAGTTTTACCGCCGCTACATTGATGATGGTATTGGCATTACTGACATGTCTGAGGTAGACCTCCGTCGATTTATCGACTATGTTGGTAATTTCAATCCTGCCATCAAATTCACTTCTGAAATTTCTACGACCTCAGTGAACTTCCTTGACATCACTGTGACTATTAGCCCTATTGGTCTTAAAACGTCTGTCTATTATAAGACTACTGACGCTCATGGTTTTCTTCTTTATACTTCTTCGCATCCTCTTAGCTGTAAAAATTCCATTCCCTTTTCTCAACTTCTTCGCTTGCGTCGGTTATGTCACGATGACGATGATTTTCATCAGCGAGCTCAAGAGATGCTTGAGTTCTTTCGCCGACGTCTTTATCCAGAACATGCGTTATCTGATGCCCTTAATCGTATCACACGCGTCACTCGTCAGACGGCACTCACTACTAAACCTTCTGTCCAATCTGACAGACTCAAACTGATTCTAACTTTCTATCCTCACTGCCTGGCGGTAAAGAGAATTCTGTTTCGACATCTGCCTATTCTCAACTCTGATCCTGATACCAAAGAGTTATTTCGTGATACACCTTTGGTAGCTTATCGTAGGGATAGGAATTTTAGGGATATTCTTGTACACAGTCGCTTGCGACATTCTAGCCCATCTTACTTTGGTACTAAACCGTACCAACGCCGGATATGCAAGACCTGTCCGTTTGTACTCCAAACTCAGACAGTCACTTTTCCTAAAGGAAAATTTATCATTAGAGAGTCTTTTACGTGCGAATCCAAAAACCTGATTTATGCTATCATCTGCAAGAGATGTGGCATGACCTATATTGGTGAAACTGGTAGGCGTTTGGCAGACAGGTTTCGTGAGCACTTGAATGACATCTATCAGGACAAACATTTACCGGTGGCCCTTCATTTCAATAGACCGGACCATTCAGGTAATTCCGATATACATGTCACTGCCCTGCGTTCATGTGCCGGTAATGACAAAACTCGCTTTTCGTTGGAGAATCGCCTTATTTTTAAAATGGGCGTTCTAGCTCCCGGCGGTTTAATTATACAACATCATTTTGCATAAATTCTGGTAGCTTTTCTCTTTTTCATTCTTTATTCGTTGTCTTTATGATCTATCTTCGTTTTTGCTTTGGTTCGTTTCGTATCTTTTTATATCTCTTGTTTTGTCGCTATCGCACGTCAATTCCTTGCGAATTCTGTGACAAGAGACTACCGCTTTCTTCCACGGATTCTTTGCATCGAGCTAAGCTAACTTTAACTAGTTCCACAGTTTTTTTTATTCTTCTTTTTTTCGTTTCGTTGGATTATTTACTTTCTTGTTTCAGTATTTCTTTTAGATTTTACGGTTTTCTTGTATTGTTATTGTTTACTTTTTCCATCTGCTTGTATCGCCCATTTGTTCTTAGCCTCACACGAAGCCGATAGCGACAGGAAGGCACTGAACTGAAGGAGAGGGGAGAGAGTGGAATTACTTTTTTTCAGGAACTGGAGAGTTAGATAGAAAATACTTGGAGGTGAGCCTCTGAGTTAGTTCTGCAGAATTCAGTGCTGTAGAATTTAGTTGTGTAGAAGGTAGTTGCGTAGGACAGCCGGAAAGCGCCTTGGGACATTTGAGTCAGATTAGTTATAAATTCTTCCTCTGACTGGTTAACCGTGACAGAGTGAAAACTAGTGGAGTGTAGCCTCGTGGTTTGGGACTCCTCAGTGTATTTAGTTAGTAATAGTAGTGTTCAGGTGGTGGTGGCTCTTACATTTAGAGATTTAATTTTTTAACCTTATTTGTTCCGTGTAAATGTGGAAGAGAGCGTGGAAATTTGATATTTGTGTCATTCATTGATTTGTTCTTTTTCCAGCTTGTGCGAACTCGCACGTTATTGTTTCTTTCTTTTGCTGTAGTAAACATTAAAAAAAAAAACTTATAAAGGTGCACTGGATCAGTTTGTCTTTCCCTATACTATACCTGTATTCTTTAACTGTACAATTGTGTCTGTGGATATAAATTAGTGTAACCTTATCCCATCGGAGCAAGAGGTGGTGAGACAGTAGCTATAAAAACAAGTCACAAGTGGCGAGGGAGAGTCAATCTAGGTTCTCACCCTTGAAGCTATAAGTCTCATCCCCCACAGTCCCTTTAACTGTCATCTTAATCTTTCTTCTCAGACTTTCCTCAAAACTGGTATCTTGTCTCTTTACTCAGACAGACTCTTATATAAGATATTTGTGACAGATACCACTTTCAGACCTGGACGCTGACAGAAACTAATCACTGCCTGTAAAAAAAGATATCTCTAAAAGGTCGCTAATACCAAATATAGTGACATCAAGAGAAAAAAAGAGGCGATACAGAATACGTTACAACATTATCAGGGATGGAACATTTTGATAAAAAAAACGTATAAGCAGATTATATGAATTGTGTTGATTAATACAGGAATATAATATCGAAAGTCTACTAATCAGGAATACAGAATGGCCCTGGAGAGATTGGAAGAAAGTGCTGACACATATTTTTAGTAACAACAGAATGTTGGGAACACATGCAATTGACAGTACAATAAAAATAAACCAAATTTAACTAATACTCATCATTTATGTGTTCCTGACGGTTTCTTGACTCATATTAATATGAAAATACCTTGAAAATACCCAGCAGAACATGATTAAAGTGTACATGGTCAACAACAATACCAACAAGGAAAGAATTAATGCAAGTTGCAGAAGACACATAACAATTAAAACTAAATGATGAAAGTGAGAAAAAGAACAAACAGAAAATAAGATAATCATAATCGTGACGTCACTATGATATTTGATTAAAACAATTTAAAAAACTAAACAAACAGGTACAAGCAAACAAGGAGTCACCTTCGACGCACAATAGAGAAGTGTATCCCTTCATACATCCAGTGAAACAGTGTCCAGTAACATGATCACATGACCTGTCAAAGGAATCGTTCCCTGGAATACAGAACTTGCTGCAGGTAAAGTTACAGTCTTTGCCGTAAGTACCTGGGTCACATTCTGGAAGTTAACAATCAAAACTTAATGTGTGCTAAATTTCTCTTTTATATCTAACATATACACAGTTTCACTACTAACGCAACTGTTGCACTATTATATGTTAATCACTGTCCCAACAGCCATCAGCTAGTTTCCCCAATGTGTGACCACTCCAACGCCATCTTCATCTCTTGTTACCACTTGTTTCACTGATAAATCTCTACTTCTTTTCATCAGGTCCTTATTAGTGATCTTGTCATTTCCTTCCGATGCTTCTGTTTCTGTTACAATCTGTAACTTATTGGTTCACGTTCTCCATGTTTCGCAGCCATAGAATAGGAGTGCTTTGACATTTAAGTTTAATATTCATATTTCTGTACTAATAGTATTTTCTTGTATTTGTTAGTGCCAGAAACAGCACCTCTTGCCGCCTGTTTTCATATTTTACTGCCACTGTCCATGCCGGCAGTTTATGTTGAATCGCTGAAATGTCTTGTTTCAGATCACGTGTTCATGTTTCAGATCACGTGTTCATGTTTCTACTAAAGTTGTTTTGGCTTAAATAGATTTTACAGTAGGTGGTCATTGATCTCATGCCCAATCATTCTAAGACGCCTTATATGACTTGCTTTGTGCGGTGCACATTTACAATTATTTTCTCATCTTTCGGACATCCATAACTTGCAAACGTCTGTATCAAAATTGGACGATGACAGATGGTTTGAGATTGACCACAAGAGTGCATTTTACTTAAGAAAATTATATTCTGTCATATAAAAAGTATTCATTTATCAAGCATAATCGTGTGGTAATGGTAGTCACATAGTAGTTACTGCCGCAGAGGAGTGAAGTGTTAGAGGCTTCAATATAATAGATCCAGCATCGTGAGGTAGGAAGACTAAGGTCATTCCTTAATGCTTTTTCTTTCCCTAACTCAAGAGGAAAGTCAGGTAACCATTTACAGCTGCGTAGATTAGAGCGTGACGATATTGTGTTTCGAACCGGACACTTTTGCCGCGAGAAGCCAGTGCACTGACCACTCAGCTAAGCGGATGCTCACAAGGCAAGCAATAATAAAAATGTCACACACCTTAGAGATTATGTTGGAATTTAAATTGTTATAAGATAGCAGAGAATGCATACGTTACTTAACGTGATGATACAGAAAGGAATATGCACGTCACGTAACCTTATCTTAAATAACATAATGCACATGTCACGTACCTGTATCACATCGTAATCCCTTATACCCATCCTTACAACCATGGAGACACGACCCATCAATGAAATCACAGGCAGACTCATGAGTGTAGTTATTTCGAGTACAGTACTCGCTACAGGTAAAATTACAGCCTGTGCCATATCTACCTGCGTCACAAGCTAAAAGAGGAAAATTAATTGTGAAAGCACGTTTAATATGTTGACATCATAATTCATTGTGAGTTTAAAAAGAAATAATTAAACAAAAAATCAAACAAAAAATAAACTCTGGAAGCTCACGTTGCAGTAGTAATATAATTATTGTTTCTTTTGTGGCAGGGAAATATACAAAAGCATCAATAAACATATCATAACAATGTCTGCTTGAACAAAAACTTATCTATAACACGGTATAATCATCGGTTATGTCGTTAGGTGGTGTTTGAGCAAATTACCCGCCAAAACATGGCGGGAATAAATTATAGTGTCCTCCGTCTGCTGCAAGTCTCAAATACGGCACTATTGCTCCTATACTCATTTTATTCTTTGTCATGGCTTTTGGTCAATGGTCAATGCATCATTATACAATTGTAAGACCACATGTGCTCTTATAATGGATGTTCAATTTAGCTTCCGCGGTGCGATGCGCTCCGTTTCTGCAGTTTCCCGAAATGGACAATGAAAAAATAAATTCATGTAATTTAGAGGCGATTAATTTAGTTTTCACAATTCAATTCGCTCCGTCTCCGTATTTTTCCGAAAAGATGATGGGATTGTTTCATTATTAGTTATAGACGTTTCACTAAGACAATCATAAACGTGGGGAACTATCGTGCAGCTTTATAAAACTTAATTATTTCCCATGTCACCACAAACCATTTGAACCATTTGTACTTTCTGGTACATCCGTGCTTGAATCTTCTATTTCGTTACTTTTTCAGACCATACGACAAGTTGCTGAAAACAATTATCTATATTTTTTCTCTGTCTTCAGTGGTCATCTTTGAAATCATAGCTGCCAGGTCATTCAGAACCTATTCATCTTTTAGAAACATAAATTTTAGCATACGACGCAAAATATAAAAAAAAAAAAACCCACACAAATTGATAAAGCTTTCAGCAGAAAACTGATCACCAAAGACCACATCTGTTATGCGACGAAGCGAGAAAAGGAATATATATATAAGAGATTAGAAAGGAGGCATGTGGCTAACAGAATACGGTGTATCTTTCCATTTCTTCAAGGAAAGCAGGTGGCTTCAAATTGATACTACATTAGTCTTATAGCATCCAGCATTTAAAAAACGGCTTACATATAATTTAGATTCTTTCTTTTACAGAAAATAAATACAAGTTACATACTTTTATTGCAGCCAGATCCTTCATATCCACTCTTACATCCATGGAGACATATACCATCAATGTGATTACAGGACGATTCTTGAGTGTTATTTGGTTGGACACAGAACTGGCCACAGGGAAGTTTACAATCCTGACCATATGTTCCTGTGGCACAAGCTTTAAAACAAACAAATGTAATTGCCTGAATACAGTATGTGCGGATCAATTTAGAGAACATATTTCACGGGAAAAATTATGTTTTACATAACAATACACACCCCTACACCTAACGGTAGAAGGGGAACGACTAAGTAAGTAAGTATAATAATACACACATTTAAAGACTATATCAAAGACGTCACTAGCCTATTAATAGACTAATTAATGTCATCTAATATTTGTCTTCAAATAATGTTATTCTTCTTATTTTCTATTTAGCCACCTTATAGAGTATGTTGCTGACAAAGTTGTTGGTTCCTGTGCTGGAATCCTGCATTAAAGGAACCACGTGCTCCAGCAGCGGTCGTTTATGCTCCAATGTTCCCTACATTATGAGGTTGGCACCACCATCGGCCTTATCTTATTACTCACCGCAGAAGTCGTAGAGGTATTTTGTGTTGTCTCTTTAGAGACTTCATCGGAACTACAGGAAACATTGTTATTATATGTAACACAAACAAGAACTCAAAGAAGGTCATTATACTAAATGTTTGTAGCGACAATAAACCATTGAAGCTGGTCATAAATACGAAAGTAAGTTTTTCCCAAGGAACTAAAACTAATACCTCGATAGAACTAGTAACGAGCTGACTAGGACAGCTGTACAATGTTGATAGATGGTTTTTGTGAGACCATTAACACGCGGAACAGCAATATGAAAATAATGGTTGAAAGCCTTAACAACGCAGTACTTCAAGCAGACATTGAATCTATTCACAGAGGGGCAAGAAAAGAATTACAAACCTTACTGGACTGAGGAGCTGCAAAAGTTTGAAGCTGGAATAATAAAGGTCTGAAACATAACAGAGAGAAAACAAACAACTGAAGCAAATATCTTGCTCTAAACAACCCCTAACAATTACCGAACAACATTAAATCAAACAATTAGAGACTGCTGGAAGCAAACAAATTAAATAAAAACAAAAACAGAAAATCTGTACTTAGATAAAAAAGGAAGAAAAGAAAGCTAATGAAACTAGTTCGAGCCTTTACAACGAAGAATCTTGTTACAAACAAATAACAATCAAACAAGGTGACAATATGCTAACAGGCCAGAAAGCTGCAAATATATTTATAGATCACTGGTAGTGAAAATCATATAGATGTCCCTATAGAAGTCACCACAGATGATTAGTCGTGTCATGACAGTACAAAAATTGCACCAGAAGACCACGTGATGGCAAATTTGACAATGACAGAAATAAAAGAAGCTTTGAAGTCGATAAAGTGTGTTACCGGTGCCCGAAAGGGGAGCAAAGAATAGTAACACTGTTCCCTTCCATGCATGTCGTAGAAAGCGACTAGGAGGGTTGGGCATGGGACTGGTTACCCCATCCTGTAAAAAATTTAAACCACAAAAAACGTCAACAAATATGGACAAGTCAAATAAGGAAAATAAAACACAGCCATCCAAGACAGGGAAAGGTCCTCTCGCAGGGAGGCGTATGATGCAATACAGAGAAAGCCGAAAGGAATCTGTGTTGCTGACTAACGTTCTTTCTTCTAGGAGAACTTCCAGATTTGACACCTGGAATGTTCGGACATTAAACGAACAAGGGAAAGTGGAACAAGTAGCAGCAGAAATGAGGGAATATAAAATCGAGGTTCTGGGAATGTGTGAAACAAAGTGGAAGGGGGTAGACAGGAAGAACCTCATCACAGGTGAATTGGTGCTGTCTTCAGGACATGAAGACGAAAGTTCACACCACAGTGAAGGGGTAGCTCTTATGTTATCTAAAGAAGCACAGAAAGCACTCATTGAATGGGAAGCAGTTGGACCCAGAATAATAACAGCCACTCATAAAACAGCTAAAAAGAAAATACATGCAAATGTCATCCAATGTTATGCACCAACTAATGACAAAGAAGAGTCAGTAAAAGAAGCATTTTATACTAGACTACAGGAAATTATGGATAAAGTAAAAAGAAGAGACATCACAATTTTGATGGTTGACATGAATGCAAAGATAGGTACAGTCAATACCGGATTTGAAGAAGTCATGGGAAAACATGGTCTAGGAATAATGAATGAAAATGGGGAACTATTCTCAAACGTCTGTGCTTCAAAGCAACTGGCTATAGGAGGAAGCATGTTTTCACATAAGAGAATACACAAGGCAACATGGATATCACCAGACCATAGAACAGAAACCAGATTGATCATATATGCATAAACAAGAGGTTTAGATCATCATTGCAGGATGTAAAGGTATATAGAGGAGCAGAGGTGGCATCAGATCACCACCTTCTGATAGCCAAAGTAAAAATGAAACTCAAGAGATATGCAAAAATGCAAAATTATAGAGAACAATTTAATGTAGGACATCTAAGAAATCAAGAAAAACAAGAGACAAATTTGCGGTCACAATATCCAACAAATTCCAAGTGCTCCAACAGCTGGAAGATGTAGAGAATACAGAAGACTATTGGCAGCAGGTCAAAACTGTATGGAATGAGACATGTGAAGAAATACTGGGGAAAAGGGAAACACAACAAAAAGCATGGATAACAACAGAAACCATAAATAAGATAAAAGGCTGAAAAAACAAGAAAGCAGATCTAAACACAAGCAAAACCAGAAGTTCCAAAGCCAAGGCTCAAGAAGTGTACACAGAAGCAAACAAAGAAGTAAAAAGTAGTATCAACAGAGACAAGAGGACGTATATTGAGGAGTTGGCAAGAGAGGCAGAAGAAGATGCAGCCAAAGGAAATATGAGGAAACTGTATAACAGCACAAAGAAGCTAACAGGGAAATACAAGCAAACAAGTTGCCTCATAAAAGACAAGAATGGAAAACTGCTCAGCAATATACAGAAGCAAATGAAGAGGTGGACAGAATATTTTGGTGACCTTCTCAATAGACCAGCTCCACAAAACACCCCGGACATCCAGCCAGCAGAAGAAGAGCTACAAATTAACCGTGAAAGACCAACGAAGGAAGAAATAAAGAAAGCCATAAAGCTTCTAATAGATTGAAAAGCGTCTGGACCTGATAGCATTCCAGCAGTTGCCATCAAAGCAGATATCGACACGGCTACATATATAATATATAAATTACTTGGTAAAGTCTGGGAAAAGGAAGAGATACCAGCAGAATGGAAGGAAGGATATCTGGTTAAATCGCATAAGAAGGGAAATTTACAAGAGTGCACAAATTATAGAGGAATAATGTTACTATCAGTGCCAGGAAAAGTATTAAACAGGATTATCCTTGAGAGATTAAAAGAGTCCATAAACAAGAAACTGAGAGATGAACAGACAGGTTTTCGACAAAACAGATCCTGTACAGTGTGATAGTTTCATTTGATTCTCAACCCAACTTCCAACCCAGATTCTTTTGCTTGTGTGGTTGTTGTTACGTTGACCCTTGTGTATGTTCTCGACTTAATGATGACCGTAATGTCCCTGTCTTATGTTCGCTGGCCGTAGTTGTAGGCGCAGTACCTTTGTGGCCTACCTTGTTCCTATTGACTACTGACTGAGATCAAATTATCTGCCAATTATAATACTTGAAAGGACTTGACGACTCAGAGCTGAAAACCAAAGTTCTTTATTAGTTGTCAAGGAACATATTCACAACTTGGCTACCTCTGAGCCTGATTATCAATAAATATACATATGGAACTTCATTGATGACACTCCCACATCACTTACTGCACTGGTCAGGAACTAATGTTATTATATCTCTTGATTAGCTCAGGATCTCTGCTGTCTACTGTGTTATTCTATCCACCCATCACTACTACACATCACTACTGATTAATGGGCTATTCTCAATCTATTAAAGTAAGGTTCGAAGTATTGTCTGGGTAAACTTCCAGTGCTGGTAACTTATTCTTAGCTATAAACTGTTCCTAGTAAACTACTGGACTACAGTTCTAACACTTTTCTTTGTCATCCACGCTCGTTAAATATGCGAGTGTTTACATACCAGGATGAACTGCTGGCGATATCTTGCGAACACAGCTTGACATGAAAAACTATCTGTTGTGGGATTCTTCCATTAGTCTTCTTTTCTTCCCAACTTCTCTTCTCTGCACATTTCAGCAGTACCATAACTTGGTATAAGGTCGATGCGGTTAGTCTAATTTCTAACCTGCTCTCAGCTGACGACCATTGAAGAGTGCTCTCCCCTCTTCACTTCGCCCACTTATTTCTCGTGCTCCGGTGACGTCAGAGCTACGTCTTACTACTCATAAATTATTCTTACTTAGTCATATCTCAGTTCTTTCCCTTTCCTATCACATTACCTCCCCTATCCAAAAAAAAACGATTTGTCCCTGAGGACAAATTTTTCTCTCCCCTTAATTACTACACCTACATCTACCCTAAATCTTAATATGTCTACTTCCTTGACCAGTACTACAATACATAACATTTAAATCAAATATATATCATCATTCTACTCACATGGAGTAATCCATTATGTGTTCATCATCATCTTCCTACTACCTCATCATATTGTAATCATATGATCATCATCATTCTCCCTTGGCCATCGACTGCCAAAGCAGTCTCCGGCCATCACACCTTGCGGCGTCACAGGGCAACAAGAAATTATCCATTGTTCCGTTACACCTAACGGCGTTTATTGGTACAACAGATCATTAATTGTTGTTTCTTTGATTAGTGAGAAGCAAGCGGTTGATCAATCACTTCTAACTGTGACCTATTTATACCTTGTACACTTCTTTCATCCACAATTTATTATATCTTTCACACTCCATTTTCACTCTGAACCTCAGCATTCCCTACTTTGTTTCTGAGCTCAGCATTGTTTTTACATTAGCAGTCATATCCTAATCTATTTGTCTACCATTGTAAGTCATTCCATCATAACCTACCGAACATCATCCTACCCGTACTCATTTTCTTATTTACTTTTTCTGTAGTTAACACGTTTTCACACAATATACTGTAACTGCCTGTTACACTTTATAATATATATAATCGTTCGTGACCCATTAAACATCATGGTGTCACTAGTTCTTTATTCTTGCTATCCCCCTTGGCTAAGCTTCCACCTATCTTTTGGACCTAACAATACCTTATGTGGTCCCCTAATACGAACTACTTGCGTTTCCGTATCGTCTATCTATTCCTCACTCTTTAATCTTCATACTATTTCTTTATCTTCATGTGCCTGTGCACTCATCTGTCCTGCTTTCCGTATTCGTGTATTTCAATCTCTTTCTTCCCTACTCTTTTGTTCCTAATAACATTCTGCCCTTTTTCGTAAACCTTCTCTTACTATATTAGTTCAGTCTAGAACTCACATTCACCTCTTGTCGTCTCACTTATAATTCCTCCGTTATATGTTCGTTATATTTTGTTCCTTCTAGAACCTTTCTCTATATCTCTGTCATTTACACATGGCTTCTCCCAACATACTTATGTGTACCCTCCATGTATCTCTCTGTTATATCTCTATGGTTTCGCAAAACTTCATTGTCTCTGCCATTTCTTCCTCCCTTATCCACTGTATTCGTTCCATCTGGAACAGTATCCCTAAATACTCTTGTCTGTCATCCCTCTATGACTTCTCCGATCTCCAACTTTTTTTCCACCGTCACCCTGGCTTCTTAATTACTCCTATCCTCTAAGCTTCTCAATTCTCCCATATTCCATTTTCCTCATGGCTTGTCTTCACCATTTTCCTCTGCTCCTCATCTCTTCTGACATTTCCCATGTCTTTTAATTCTCTACTATTATCGGCAATCTCCCATGGCCTCTACTCTGACCTCTCTACACTCGAGTCTTAATTATTCTTTGTCTAATGCAGTAGTCTATCATTGAGATCTACTCAGCTTCTTAATATGTTCAGTGTAAACCGATTGCATCTAGTTTTCCCACAACTAGACTCCCGCTGCAATTTTCTACTTCTCTCCTTCTCCCATTTATCTCCTCTACCTCTTGTTCCTTCATTGAAACTGTACTCCCCAATTTCTCCATCATAACTCTCTATTCATCTCCAAATATGTCTCACCAGCCTACCGTCTTCTCAAAATCTCGATCTCCATTTTACTCCGTATTCGTGCCTTCCTACCCTACACCTTCTCGAAATCCCCATCTCAATTATTCCTCACATTTTTCTCCTCCTGTACTGCAGTACCCTATTGGTCAGGTGTACTCAGTTTACCTCATATATGCGGTATAGACCAATCATACTTGTCTCCTTAAGACTAGCAACCGCCGCCATCTTGGTTCTCCTCCCACAGCCTCCTTAATGCTATGTCTCTCTTCACATAGCCTCCTCCTCCACTACCTTACTTACTTATTCATAATTTCCATCAACCCAAACATTTTCATCATCATGGCTTCCTTGGCTTTAAGCGTTTCCAACGCTATCTGTTTATCTATATCTTCCATCTCCTCTACCCGTCTAACCTCATCAACATTTTGCTTCCTCATTATCCCTGTATCTCGTGTATCTCCCGAGTTTCTCTCAACCTCGTTACTTCTTACTTCATCAACCGTTTGCTTCGGTTTCTGTCTATCTTCCAATTCTTCCCTTCTCGTACTCCCTGGGTTCCTCTCAGGTTCTGTATTCTCTAATTTGTCGCTACCTCGACCCCTACTTATATAACCCTCTCGCTGCGTCCTTTTTTCACTCAGTGGTATCTTGGATGCTCTGACACTGCCACTAATTGATGTGTCTCTACGTCTATACCTTTCTTTCCCGTTTTTCACTGGAATTCTTGATTTTCTTATTTCTCTTCTGCTACTACTTCTTTCCTCCTCCTTTCTAGCCTCCCGGCTCTTGGATCGGTACACCCTTCGATCCATATTTCTTCTAATCTCTTCCTCTCTGCTTCTATTTCTCAGCCTATCTCGGCTCTTGGATCGGTATTCCCCTCGATCCGTATTTCTTCTCTCATCGTTTTTCAACTCTTCATATTTTCTATCCACATATTCGCAAAACGCCTCTATATCTTCCTTCTCTCTTCTATTACTATTTCCTGTCTTATTCTTCTCACTAGATCTCACATCTACCTGACTCAACTTTTGGAGGCGCCTTCTATAATCTGATGAATTGTCTGTAGACGACTCACATCTCTTCGTCTTTTGTGTACTCCCTTCCTCTATCTCTCTTCTATGGGATCTCCGTTTGCTATGTCTGTGACACTCGTCACTCTCCTCAGACGACGTACTGTCTGAGTCACTTGACATCGATACCTCTTCTGGAGTCCTTCTCTGTCTGCTCCTATTTTGTACATAATTAATCGTTTTCCGACCCTTTCCTCGTGTCGGTCTATCGTCCTCTTGTATTTCCCTGTGTCTGCCTCTCCACTTCGGGCGTACTTGCATTTGTGCTGTATTTCTTATTTTCGCGAGTGCCATATTGTATTCTGACGAATCGTCGGATGACGTATAATATCTCTTCTTTCCACGTCTAATGTCTCTTGTCCTGTCTTTCTGATCATCTGTTTGTCCATCTTCTTCCATCTCCTCTTCTTCCTGCTGATTTTCTTGTTGCCTCTCCGCTTCCTGCATCTGACGTAATTGTTTCTCTTGCTCTGCTAATCTATTTTCTCTCTCTTGCAATCTCTGTACATATTCCATGAGCGGAATGTCCTCTTCGCTCTGTGAGTTATCTCTTACATTTCTTAACCTCCTTAATTCTTCTGGTATAGTTCTGTCATCTTTTCCTCTCTCCGACGTTCTCGCCTGATCACGCTGTACATCTTCCTCTTCTTCCTCTATTTCTACCTCTGTTTGTTTTCTCTGTCTATTCCTCTCTGTATCCTGTTTGTCCCCCCCCCCATCTTTCTCTCTTCCTCTCTCCTGTTTGTTTTGTGAATCGTTAAAAATTCCAGATCTTTGGTTTGGGTTTCTAGGTTGTGTATGTATCTCCGCTCCAGTGACTATACGACTTCCACCTGCTCCTGGTCTGTATGACTCTTCTGGAGAACTTTCTTCTGATGTAGCCTCATCTGTATCCTCTGGTACCACTACATAATGGGTCTTCCTCTTGTTCTGTTCCTGCTGTGGTATGTCTATAAGTTTCTGTGTTTGTAACCTTAGATGTTGTACATGCGCCTTGATGGTTTTATTCTGATCTTGTTTCGATATTTGATATGTTGTTTCTGAAAGGCGTCGTAACACCTGCCAATTCGGAATCCAGTTCTGATCTAGTTTTCCACTCCTAACGTGTTTCCTATAGAACACTATGTCTCGCGGCTTGAATTCCTGTGCAACTGCATTTTTATTCGCATTCCTTTGCCTCCTTTCAAAATCTTTCTTGATGTTCCTTTGTGCTAAGGTGTGTGCTCTGTGCTTTTCCCGGATTAGTATTTCTATGTCATTTCGCGCAAATACATCATGATTGTCGCATAATGCGATTGGGATTCGATATCTAGGTAATCAAAACAAAGTAAACACCGGCGAAACATGTGGAATGCTAATTAGCTCGACCAAGGAAAAGAGAGTTGCTACACGGAGATCGTCTAGTCATAAAAATCGGGTAGGGAGGAAATCTGTGTTCGGACCACGCAGTAATAAATTCATTTAAAATCAACGGACTGACCGCTGGAAATTCTACTTCACTGAGTCATAGAGGGAGAGTAGACCCAGGTGTGGATATAGCCAGGAAGACAATGTCTTTTATAATTATGGGGATATGATCACCCAAGTGGGTCAAACAGTTCGGAAAATGATGAAAAGTGCGGTTTAAAAATTCATAGAAAAAGGAAGGACAGACGGATCTCGGAAAGATTGATATGGAAGGAAAGCCACATGTTGTCCGATTAAAACGAGAAATATTTTCGACTGAAGTTGCTTGAAGGAATAGCCAATCAGCGCAAAGTCACGGATTCACGCAAGATGGCCGACCAAGCGCATAAATACGCAGGTAGTTGGAAGTGAAGGAAAACACACGAACTGAAAGAACGCAGAGGACAAAAGGAGAGAGCTCGGCACGTATTCCTTCACCACTGAGTATTTGTGCTGGCCTGCCTTTGCCAGAAGTAGTCCTGTTAGTATTTCTGAAAAAGACCAGAGGGTTTCGGTTGTATATAGACATAAGCCAGAAGTGAGAACCCAAGTGTTATCCTGCATAGCGACACGGAGCACTACCGCTGGTCTACCTGGTTGTGCTGGTATCCCTACTACATGGGAAGATCAGCCGAGTCTATACAGTCGTGTGGAGCTCACCAACATTGTCAACCATCATTTAAGGAGCACTCAGTTAAGTGCAGAAACAGATGAACATTCGATCAATTTATATGTGAAGAGTCAAGTCATATGAAGAAAAAGACTGGTTAACGTTTTTTGTCAGAAAAGCAGAGACACTGTAATTCAGTTAAAGTAAAATAATATCACTGTGATTTCTCTGGATATTGTGTAAATATAAAATTCCTATTCATATAGCATTTCTATCTATTTCAAGAACAGAAGATAAGATAATCATTATAAATAAATTGATTTTAATTGTAACTTGAATTTTGTTAATTTCATAAAGTTACTATTGAGTTCAATTTGAATTTCATTGTTATTTAAAGCATAAGATAGTTATTACGAGAAGACACTCTAGGCTCTTGATCTTCTTATTATCACCGGACCAGGGGTCTTTACTGTCTGACTATCCTTTGTGCTATTATTCACCAGTACTCATTTCTGAGACTGGGGGTATTTCGTGGAGTTCATTATTCTTTATTGAACTATCATCAACTGTCATCAAGACAACAACCACTATCATACCATCTCGTTACACTGGGGGCTCGTCCGGGATATCCTTGATAGTCCTGAGCCAAAACGCTATCTTCTTTCTTAGAAAATTATTTTTTGAATTTATTTTTTTCCCAACAGTGGAAATATATATATATAAATAAATAATATCTAAATAATTTTTTTGTTGAAGTACCATTGAGTACAAATAGACAGACTCTCACATAGATTGTGACAATATTCATTAATTAAGTTTAATTTAATTAAGCTTGAATTAATTAGTTGAGTAAGACTATTCACCCTCTCAACAGCAAGACAATGGCTGATCTGGTAAAGGTTAAGTCTGCCATTATACAAATGGGGAAGGACTTGGGCCTAAGTGGCGATGCTCTTATCCAGTATGTCACTGTGGAAAGTGATAAGTATATGGACATTGAAGCTAAGAAATTGGAAGCCGAAAGGGAGCCCAAGATAGTACATTGAAACCTTGCTTTGGCAAATTGCCAAAAACACATAACCTTCCCAGAAAAGGGGATTTCTATATGGAACATGGACTCTTGCACAGGAAAGCTGGCAGAGGGCCAAACGGCCATGGGCAGATTGTTGTACCATCCACCTATAGAAACAAGGTTATAGAATGGGGGCATATTGCTTCTTTGAGTGAACACCAGGGTAATGGTGCCACAAAACAAAGGATAGCCACCCATTACTACTGGCCAGGTATTACTGAGGACATTAACTGGTTTGTAAATTCCTGCCCAGAGTGCCCCAAGGTAGATCCAGTGAATCAACGTAAGCGGTATCACAACAGATCTACTGGAAAACCAGCGACCATGGATATTCTCGGTATTGGCACGAGAGGGGAGAAGAAATATCCCAGACAGTCTAAAATACATGCTGAACACCAGGAGCTGGATTTAAGGAAACAATCTTTTTGCCAAAATCGAATGTCCAGGAAATTGCAAGGGAAACCTGCAATCAAATTTCATGCAAAACAGGGCTGTAACTTTCAAATGAATAACACAGACCCTAGTTCATCATGCTATAGAGCAAATAGTAAATCATCTGTTGAGGACCCAACCATAAGAGCCTGGATGATCAATCGAACGGGCAAAAGAGAAATAGAAAAGATAAATCGCTATCAAAGAAACCAAAAGTTGGGAGCATATTCCTTTTGTAGGCATCCCACTGATCAGGTTCAAAATAGACAGAAGGAAACTAACCGCCAATAGGCATGATTACAACGATATCGTTCCCAAATTCAAGCTTGAGATATCTCTCGCTTAGAAAACGGGGGGACTATGTCGCATAATGCGATTGGGATTCGATATCTAGGTAATCAAAACAAAGTAAACACCGGCGAAACATGTGGAATGCTAATTAGCTCGACCAAGGAAAAGAGAGTTGCTACACGGAGATCGTCTAGTCATAAAAATCGGGTAGGGAGGAAATCTGTGTTCGGACCACGCAGTAATAAATTCATTTAAAATCAACGGACTGACCGCTGGAAATTCTACTTCACTGAGTCATAGAGGGAGAGTAGACCCAGGTGTGGATATAGCCAGGAAGACAATGTCTTTTATAATTATGGGGATATGATCACCCAAGTGGGTCAAACAGTTCGGAAAATGATGAAAAGTGCGGTTTAAAAATTCATAGAAAAAGGAAGGACAGACGGATCTCGGAAAGATTGATATGGAAGGAAAGCCACATGTTGTCCGATTAAAACGAGAAATATTTTCGACTGAAGTTGCTTGAAGGAATAGCCAATCAGCGCAAAGTCACGGATTCACGCAAGATGGCCGACCAAGCGCATAAATACGCAGGTAGTTGGAAGTGAAGGAAAACACACGAACTGAAAGAACGCAGAGGACAAAAGGAGAGAGCTCGGCACGTATTCCTTCACCACTGAGTATTTGTGCTGGCCTGCCTTTGCCAGAAGTAGTTCTGTTAGTATTTCTGAAAAAGACCAGAGGGTTTCGGTTGTATATAGACATAAGCCAGAAGTGAGAACCCAAGTGTTATCCTGCATAGCGACACGGAGCACTACCGCTGGTCTACCTGGTTGTGCTGGTATCCCTACTACATGGGAAGATCAGCCGAGTCTATACAGTCGTGTGGAGCTCACCAACATTGTCAACCATCATTTAAGGAGCACTCAGTTAAGTGCAGAAACAGATGAACATTCGATCAATTTATATGTGAAGAGTCAAGTCATATGAAGAAAAAGACTGGTTAACGTTTTTTGTCAGAAAAGCAGAGAGACTGTAATTCAGTTAAAGTAAAATAATATCACTGTGATTTCTCTGGATATTGTGTAAATATAAAATTCCTATTCATATAGCATTTCTATCTATTTCAAGAACAGAAGATAAGAGAATCATTATAAATAAATTGATTTTAATTGTAACTTGAATTTTGTTAATTTCATAAAGTTACTATTGAGTTCAATTTGAATGTCATTGTTATTTAAAGCATAAGATAGTTATTACGAGAAGACACTCTAGGCTCTTGATCTTCTTATTACCACCGGACCAGGGGTCTTTACTGTCTGACTATCATTTGTGCTATCATACACCAGTACTCATTTCTGAGACTGGGGTATATCGTGGAGTTCATTATTCTTTATTGAACTATCATCAACTGTCATCAAGACAACAACCACTATCATACCATCTCGTTACAATGATGTTTCGTGATAAAGCCTTGAAATATTCTTTTGTTTTCTTTTTCTGTTCGTATGTGTGTCTTAATCTCCTTCATCCTATCTTTCATGTTATCCTGTTGTGTATTCCGTCCCTGCATTCCATCTCTTTGTTGACCGGTTTCAGTCTCATATAACTTCCTATTGGTATGTCTATCTCCGAAGCAAGGTTGTCGACTCCTTCCTTGAACCATTTCTATCCTATGTACTCGGTCGGATGTGTAATACGGTCTGTGACAATTGTTTCTCCATCTTCTTTCCCTGTATTCTATGCGATTGTTGTTTCTATGGCTCCATCTTCTTTCCCTCCACATGCGTTCCTGTTCTCTAGACGCTAGACAATTACTGGTATTCATATAATCCCATCCTAACTGTTGGCTACCCCTCCTAGTGTATGTTTTCCTATCTCGGATACCACTATGTCTATCTTTCCTTTCGTTGTATTTATCCTGTCCTTGTCTGCTGCCTTCAGTGTGTGACATATGTTGTACTCTCCACACAATGAATCCTCTTGGTATCGTGACATGCTTTGCTGCTGTGTTGAGTAGCATAACTGGAAATTGAGACTTGTTTCCTATCACTACTATCCCCTCCGTCATGTTTATGCACGGTTCATCGGCTATGTCTGCATCCTGGAATTCCACTGTTCTGACCGTCTGTCCAATTTTATAATATGGTGACCTCTTAATTTTTCCTGTGACTATGTTCACCGTATTCGGACGTAAAGTAATCGGCTTCTGTAATCTTATCACTGATGCGATATGCATATCATCCTGCATGTCAATGTATTCGTCTTGAATCCTTAACTTTTGTATGTCAAAATACAATCTTACGCTGTATTTCTTCATAAAATCCCTGCCTAATATGCAATTCCGTGACATACCTTTCACTATAACAAAAGTTTGCATCAATGACTTCGTTCGAATGTTAAACCGTAGCGTTGACATTCCCATCACCTTTAACCTTTCACCTGACACTGACGTGAGTTGCATGCTAGTTTTTTCAATTTGGGTGGCTGGCGTAGCTGTTTATACAACCCAAATCTTAATAAGCTAACACTAGCGCCTGAGTCCAAGAGACTTCTGATTTTTCTTTTTTTTTTATTGTTATCAAACACGAACTCGGATCTGTATGGTACTTTTCGTTCACTGTTGATATATCTCCATTCTGTTTCCTTATCCTTGGTCCTCCTTCTATATGTACCTCCTTATTCACTTGTGGCCTATTTATCACCCTATTCCTGTCACTCTCTCTCATGTGAGTAATTCTGCCTTTTCCCTGACAACTGTATCTACCGTAACGAGGTGTCTCGAAAACCTTCGTGCGGTGCGTGCATGAGTGTGCCCCTTGTGTGCGGGTGTATTGAGGTTGACACCATGTGTCGTCCCTATCCCTACACATAGCCTGTCGCGGACCATGATAACTACCCATATGTGTAGCCCTACTGCTTTGATACGCGTGTGGCGGTCTCCATGTACACACGCTAGCTCTGTGTCCCCGCTGATGGCAATTGTAACATTCCATGTCCTGCAACAGTCTGCTACCGGTACCTGTTTGTTGTCTCCTTCCATCACCATTTCCTCGACAAACGTTATCTATTTCCATAGGTTCTTCTTCATCAACCCTTGCCTGTTCTACTCTCAACTCAAACCTTCTCCTTATGTTTTCTTCTGCAATGGCAGAAGCCATAGTGTCTTTTAACGTCTTATGATCTTTCCTTATTAAGTGGAGTTTTATGGCATCACTATATAATCCGTCTACGAAAATACCGATCAATTGGTCGTCTATTCCTTGTCTATCTATCGTTTCAGCTGGAACTACATCTTCAATGATATTAAACATTCTATCAGTGTACATCTGTATTGTTTCCTCTTTACTTTGTTTTATCTTTCTAAGTTTCTGCCATCCTAGGTGTACATCTTGTAATTCTCCATATCTCTTCACCAATTCCTGTTTGAAGTCTTGCCATGTTTCCTCTGGCACTATATCTAACCTTCTTCTAATGAAATCGGCTACTAAATGTGTGCTGGTAAGAAAAGCTAACAATCTCTTTTCATTGTCTGAGGCCTGAACTGATAACGAATATCTCTCTATTTGTAAGAGCCAGGCCTTACATTCAGTACATTTACCTGAAAACGTATCAATATTCCCCTTGACATTGGCAAGCTTACTGTTTTTATCTACCCTACTCAATGTCTCAGAAAGCTGGCGTAAGACGCCTGCTACAATTTCTGTTCCTTGTTGCATCTTTAGCTCTGAAATCCAAAAAAATTGTATTATTGAGACCTTTTGGGGCTCTGAAAAAAATTCTTTGGTTAATTATGTTGACGTTGTAACAAAACAATTGTTATTCATAGCAAATCTCTATACTAAAAATATGGAGGAAATTATAATACACAAATAGGTTCAAAATTGTATACAAACAATAATTCTACTTAATTATAACTAACTAACTACACTGTATCCGGACGTTGGTTCCTGATGAATGTGTCTTTACTGGACTGTTGACTTGAGTGTAACACTGTTTTTGTTTCGTTCTTTCTTCCTTCCTCGTTACCGTTGACCTGGGTTCCTTCGTTGACCTTGTCACGCTCGCTGCTCTTCATAAGTCTCGGCACGTAACTGTCTTGTTTTCTTCACCGTTGACTTGAATTCACGCTTCGTTGATCTCGACGTTGTTTTTTTTCAATCGCCTGCGTTTTGATAAGTACACTGTTTTGTACCACACGTAATCTTCCCACAAGTGGTCACTGGCACCAAAACAATTGTGCCCGATTATAGATCATACATGAGTTGTCCCACAAGTGGTCACCGGCACCAAATAAATTTGTGTGATAGTTTCATTTGATTCTCAACCCAACTTCCAACCCAGATTCTTTTGCTTGTGTGGTTGTTGTTACGTTGACCCTTGTGTATGTTCTCGACTTAATGATGACCGTAATGTCCCTGTCTTATGTTCGCTGGCCGTAGTTGTAGGCGCAGTACCTTTGTGGCCTACCTTGTTCCTATTGACTACTGACTGAGATCAAATTATCTGCCAATTATAATACTTGAAAGGACTTGACGACTCAGAGCTGACAACCAAAGTTCTTTATTAGTTGTCAAGGAACATATTCACAACTTGGCTACCTCCGAGCCTGATTATCAATAAATATACATATGGAACTTCATTGATGACACTCCCACATCACTTACTGCACTGGTCAGGAACTAATGTTATTATATCTCTTGATTATCTCAGGATCTCTGCTGTCTACTTTGTTATTCTATTCACCCATCACTACTACACATCACTACTGATTAATGGGCTTGTAACTGTCTTTTTTTCTTTGTTGATGTGATCACTGGCCCAAGACAGTATACATGTTGTTAGATGTGTAGTGCGAGCGTATGATGAATTGAGTGTGGGTGCGAATGAAGGCGCGAATGTGTTTAGGCTCGTATAGATGTAGATCCTGCAACCCATACTCTCACATGCAGTAATCAAGGATGCTTTGACACTGCAGGCATGTTTCAAGACATTTATTGACGGGAACACACATAATATCAACAGGAACAGTCAGTGTAACAAGGTCATGCTGACCTGACATCGATAGGTATACATTTGGCATTCAAAAAGGTAAACATCAGAATAGACGTGCATGGTCAATAGCAAAGTTCTTCGATAATGACAGTTCGTAGCGTCGCCCTTGGCGTCTCTGACTAAACGCGTCAGATGCCTTAGTTACTATGACACATAGGTGCAACTTGGCACTCCCTGCCAATTGCACATATCAGGCTGTAGTATAATAGCCGAAAGCACAGGCCTCGTTCTGACGTCGGCCGTGTACTTCTGTTAAATAGGTTATCATCAACCCTGCAGTAATACTTATTGTAGATAGAAGTTCCGCCAATCTGCGGCTCCCACAATATATCTTCGTCACTGGATTTCTGGACAATATAAGACTAACAGTCTTGGATGGCTACCTCGAGCACAAATATATAAGTTCTGAAATGGCGGATCAGTGAGCTGCTGTTCACCCTAGGTAATCCTTTACATGTTCTGCCACCGAAAAGCGTAATAATGCATAAAGGTCGGTATTACCTGGCAAATGAATCCTCAGAACTAAACAAGGAATTCTGTCGTCATCCCGACGCACAGAGATTCACTGGGGAAAACTGCCATAGCAGTAACTTCGAAGATTCTCCCCGAAAAACAATGGACTCTTGGTCCCTTCAGAAAAACAGGACCTCCCGGCTTCCCGGAAGTATATCTCACTCCCGCTTAAAAAACCTTCCCATAGGCCTACGCCGAACTGTCAACCTCTGACCCTACAGGTCAAACACAATGAATGAATAAACAAGGGAAGACAACCCCTAATCAACCTGACATCGCAGGTAAAGACACAATTATACTTATGATACAAACATAAGCAAATAACTTGACAGATGACTCCGTCGAAAATGACAGCAACATTACTACCACCCCCCTGTAAAAAAAAAAATGCAATTTTTTTTTTAATATGTTCATGAGCAAGATAGCACCAGTATCACTTCTGTGCTCATGCAAACAATGAACCTAATATCAGGTACAATAGAAGAGGGTACAAATCATCTCTCAACATAGGAGAAAATATTTCCTTTAAGCCAAACAAACTAAGGGATACCATTCAAGAAACCTAAGTTGCTGGCAATACCAATCATATATCAAACATTACTAAATAATATAATCATAGCAATATACAAATGTCAATGCTATTTTAGCAACATATCACTGATGGATGGACAAAATGAAATTTGTTAAATTATCTAAACATCATCCAAATACATTTGTATTACAACATATTATGATATTAAGGACAGACCTAAGTCTGAAAATATATCAGGAAAAACTAGGACACAAGATTTAACTGGAATCATGTGGGCATCTAGACAATATGTCCGCCATCACATTATCCGAACCACGGATAGCTCGCACCGTGAAATGGAAAGGCTGAAGAGCAATAGCATAACGAGTAGATCTCGAGCTCTTCAAATCCTTACTTTGCATAGCCGTAAGAGCTTTTTGGTCGGTTTCCATAAAGAAATGCGCGCCCAGAAGGAACCTTTGTAGCTTAAGAATGGACCAAACCATAGCCAACAATTCACGGTCCAAAACCGAGTAATTCCTTTCTGCCGCATTCAGCTTCCTAGAAATATACATTACAGGATGCAGAGTTCCTGAATATTCCTGCATTAGTGCCGCTCCAATCCCAGTGGAAGAGGCATCACTACGAAGGACAAAAGTCTTATCAATCGTCGGTAGTCTTAAGATAGGATGAGATGAGAACAAATTCTTAACCTGATCCAATGAAGATTGGCATTCTTGGGACCAACGCACCATATTAGGAGAACCTTTTTTCAATAACGTTGAAAGTGGTGCCATAATGGAGGACAGATTCTCATGAATCTTCCATAGAATTGTATCAATCCCAAGAGACTACGCACTTGCTTTTTTGTCTTCGGAACCGAGATATTTAATATCTTTGAAATGTTTTGGTCCTCTGTCTTCAACAGACCATGACCAACTCGATGACCTAGGAAGGAAATTTCACTAAACCCAACAAAAGCTTTAGAGGGTTTAGCAGTCAAACTATGCTCACGTAGAGTAGATAGCAATTCCTTTAGACCCACATAGTGTTCTTCCCAAGTATCGCTGAAAAGACAGATGTCGTCTAAATATGCAATGACATCTGCACGATCTGATAGAATTCGTCGCATCATGCGTACGAAAGTCGCTGGGGCGTTCATAAGCCCGAAAGGCATAAAATTCCATTGAAACAGACCCCTAGGTGTCGAAAAAGCAGTGAGAGGTTTGGCGTGTTCCGTCAGTGGGACTTGCCAATAACCTTTCGACAAGTCTAGTTTAGTAAAGAATTTAGCTTTAGAAAGTCTAATAAGTAGATCATCTAATAACGGCATAGGTTCAGCATCGAACTTCGTAACTTGATTTAATTTGCGATAATCAACGCAAAGACGTATGTTATTGTCTTTCTTTCGAACAATAACTATCGACGAAGAATAAGCTGAAGTGGATGGTTCAATTATTTGTAGTTGAATCATTTCATCCAATTCTTTCTCGACTTGTGCTTGAAAATGAATAGGTATCGGGTATGGTCTTACTCTGATCGGATTACGATCAGTAAGTATGATGTCATGTTCTATGACATCTGTGTGTCCAGGAATGTCGGTAAGGACATCCTGATATGATTGTAACGTAGAGGATACTTGACGCTGTTCCTCAAAAGACAAGTTGGAAGAGACTGTAACGTCTCTCCACGATTCCGTTGAAGTAAGTGGAATCGCAGGAAGAGGTAAGTTCACGTCAGAAAAAATAGTTTCCTCATCCTGTATAACGGACAGGGATGAGATGTGACCATGTTGAACTGGAGAGTCGTCCGTCGCCTGGAAAATAGGCTGTAAATAGTCTGGACGTTCAATAAACTCTGTTAGCATATTTATATGGAAGGTTTTATGCCTTCCATCCACATCGACAATATAGTCGACATCAGAAATTTTCGAGACTATAGTGTATGGACCCTTCCAAGAAATGAGAAGTCTATTCTCTCTTGAGGGCAGTAAGACATATGCTTTGTCTCCAGGACAAAGTTGACGTAGGCGTCTTTTCTTATTAGCAAATCGCCTAGCTTTTTCTTTCGCAAATTCGGAAGATGAAGTTGCTAACCTGCACGATTCGATAATCTTTTCTCTAAGAGCTATAACATATTCATATGACGATTGTGTATCATCGTCAATATTATCGGAAGTTATCAAATCGTGTAACAAGGACATTGGCCCGCGCGGTTGCGCGCCAAAGACAAGTTCGAAAGGAGAAAACCCTGTATGCTCGTTGGGAACCTCTCTATAGGCAAAGAGGACTGCAGGTAAAACCCTGTCCCAATCTTCAGGATGATCCTCCGTTATCTTGCCAAGTAAGTTCTTTAGTGTCCTGTTAAGACGTTCTACCAATCCATTGGACATTGGATGATAAATACTACTGAGAGACCTTTTAATGTCTAGCGTAGCCATTACCTGAGACATAACGTCCGAAATTAACTGAGTGCCGTGATCCGACAGTATTTCTCCGGGGAATCCCAGACGAGAAAATACGAGCCAAAGAGCATCAGCGATATCGACAGTTGATATGCTCTTCAGAGGAATAGCCTCTGGCCAACGCGTGCACATGTCCACGCAAGTGAGGATAAATTGGTGTCCTCTGGCTGACTTAATTTTGAACGGACCAATGATGTCTATAGCCATTTTCTGAAACGGCCGAATCGGAATATCTGCAGCCTGAATAGGAGCAGCATGTCTCGGACCTCTAGACTTGACCTCTTGACAAATTTTGCAAGATCGGCAATAAATTCGGATGTCTTTATTCACGAATGGCCAAAAGAATGACGCAAGGACTCTAGTTTTAGTTCTGGAAAAACCCATGTGTCCCGCACACTGAGAATCGTGTGCATGCCGAAGAATTAAGGCTCTCATACACTTAGGCACAAGAATTTGCGAATGCATAGACTTGTCCGAGTGTTGTACCATTCGTACCAATATACCATTCTTCATAGTAATATACGATTTGTGATTCGTATTTTGATTGGGATCCCCTTTCTTTGCCAGAAGGAAGTATTTCTTCAAAGAAGGATCCTCTTCTTGACGTTTAACAAACGAGTCATGGGAAATCACCAAGTGCTCGTCTTGGCTATCAACTTCATTACTATTATCAGATGAAGTTGGGGGATTAAGAGCTTGAGCTCTTGTCATCACTGCATTGACCGTTTGAATGTTTTCTTCTTCCCAACTAGAAATTTGTTGCGGGGTGCATTCTTTAACCCCATGAATACGACCGATTATAAGATCCGCAATAGGATTAGGAAGAAGACATGCATGGACATCTCCTGTGAAGAAAGGAGTGTCAATCCTAATAATAGCAGTAGGATAGCTTTCCATAGTACCACCAAATGTAACACATTTGATTGTTTTTCCAGTGGCACAGCAAGGATCTATCAGAGACTCCTTAACCCCGACGGTAGTACATCCCGAATCGAAAAGTACTGAGACTAGCCTATCATTTATTAGACCTTTATCTAAGATGAGAGATCCTCTCCCATCATGCGCAACTGTAGCAGGTAGAGCAGGAAGAGGGTGACCACAACTTAGCGTAGATACAGTTGATGAGTCAAACAATGTTAAGCATTGGGGGCATTCAGTTGCTCTCCCAAAATCGAAAGCACAACCAGTGATAGCCCTAGAGTTACCACTATCATTTGCTGTATTACAGGCTCCATCAAACTCTTGTTGTGCAGAGTTTGCCTGTTGGTAAGGTCTTTTCTTGTTAAACCTAGGTCTACCTCGATTATCATTTCCCCTGTAATTATTTTGACTATCATTTCCCCTGTAATTATTTCGACTATCATTTCCCCTGTAATTGTGATCATATTGTCTATTGTACTCATCATTCCGGTTTGAATCCCGGTTTCTAAATTCACCATCGTCATAATCTTGACGTCGAGAATGATTACCTCGAAAATTTGAATAGTTATTATTTGGATAACCTTTGCGAAAGTGTCTCAAATTATTACCACTAAAATTACGAGAACTACCATCTTGTCTCCACTGCATAGACGAAGAACCATCATGTGTTGGATTACTCCGCTTCTGAGTGTAATTTTGATTACTTCCCCTATTCCAATTTTGTTGAGCACCCTGAAATTTTTTTCTGAAATTAGGGCCATATGGTGTTGCCGAAGCAGCTGGCAACCCTTCTTTCACTTTAGAATTGCTAACTGTAGCATGGGGATGTGCTGTGGCATACTGACAACAGTATTCCTCCATTTCTTTTAAGTTTTTAGGCTTACGCTCATGAAGGAATGCAAGAAAAGAATCATTAACAGATGACAAAACCTTATCTCGCAATAATAAGTCCATTAGACCTTCATATGTTTTCTCAATCTGAGACAACTCAACCCATCGTGTAAATGTACGACGTATCTTTGTAACAAAATCAGAGAAATCTACTCCATTTTCTGGCAACATTGTCCTAAAACGAAGACGATAGTCTTCTTGTTTTAGTTGATATTTTTTTAGCAGTGCTGCCCTGACAACATCATAATTAGTCCTCTCATGTTCGTCTATTGTCATAAGAGTAGTCACTGTGTCACCTGTAAAAAATGGCATCAGTTGTTCAACATATTTTTCCTTTTTTATGTTATGCGTATCGCACAAAAATTGGAATCTATCTAGATAATCTGCTACGTCATCCTTTAAAGGATTGAAATGAGGCAATTTAATCCTACTAACAAACTCCCTTGTCGTACTCGAAGTTGTTTGCTGAGCACCCGTACTCGCCAATTTCAATTTCTCTAACTCCAAAGTTGCGAGTTTTTCATCAAGTTCCATCTTCTGTTTTCTTTCCTCATGTTCCATTTTTCTGATTTCAGCCTCAGCTTGAGCTTTCCTCTCCTCTGCAGCAGCCTCTTTGTCTAATCTCTTTTGTTCCGCTTCTTTGTCTAATCTCTTTTGTTCAGCTTCTTTGTCTAATCTCTTTTGTTCAGCTTCTTTGTCTAATCTCTTTTGTTCAGCTTCTTTGTCTAATCTCTTTTGTTCAGCTTCAAATCTCCTTTCCTCCACCTGCATCTGCAATTTCTTTTGTTCAGCAGCAATATCAGCTTCTCTGTCTAGCCTTTTTTGTTCAGCAGCTGCTTCTCTTTCTAATCTCTTCTCTTCAGCCATAGTTTTTTTTTTCCTCTGCAGCAGCCCTTCTCTCTTCAGCAGCTAATGCTTTGTCATACTGAGCAACAGCCCACTGTTCTAACTGTTGACCAGTCTTATCAAGGGCTCTCCCTTGTGTAATAAAGTAGTCCAATGTAGACATCTTGTCTACTGAGATCAGTAACTTGCAGAAGCAAATATATTAAATTACCTTATCCCACTTCAATGGGAGACAAGTCTGAAATGCTAGACTTGTATACTCACTTCACTTTCTTTCACACTCTTAGTCTTGTTTATAATGTACCCAAAAAATCACCTGAGTACCTGTGGAAAAAAAATTCCCTTATATCCCACTCACTATGGGCACAAGTCTTTTTTATAAAGAACTTGAATATGTATTTCACCTTGTCTCAATCTTTGTAGATAACAAGTCTTTTATCAAAGAACTTGTATAAATATCTTATATAATATTTTATTAAGAAACTCTATATGAAGAGTCTATCTTATCAATAATATCAAAACATGACCAAGTATGTGTATGTAGACTGTGTATGGCAGTAATGTAGTACAACCAAAAAAAAATACAAAGACAAAGATACAAAACAATACAAATGGCAACACTGTTTTAACCAAAAATGTGTAGAGAAATACACAAGAAAGGAGAGACCTACAGAATACAAACAAAACAAATCGACAATCAAAACTGAAAAGCAGACAAAATATTACAAAAACAACGTTAAGTACAATTACATCACAGCTAACATCAATAGCGACCAATTGTCACTAGCAAATTTCCAAATTAAGAAAATTTGCACCTACAGACCGCTTACAGTAAGCCTCGATCAAGTGGCATATTTACCGTAAGACCCACCAACCGAAAAACCCGCAGAAAAATACACAAAACAGTAGAAATAACATAAACATATAGCAATCAATTTCAATGTGTTGCAGAACAAGTTCAGTCACAGCTGAAACTAAAATAAATTCCTTGCTCCTTGCGAACACAGAAACGAAATGTCAAACGCGCACTGAACGTCAAATCCACTGTAACATAAAGTGGTATTCACGAACCAAAGTTACTATGACCTTCTCAAATTAGGGCTTGCACATTGAATGTTTACAATTTTCACGTACTGTTTACAGACACTTGACCTCCAACAATGTAGCTTGAATGCTCTGACCTAGAAAAGTCTGTTGTTGAATGAAACGTGTAACAACCAGCAGTACTGTTTACAATAGGAACCCGCCTTCTATGCAGTTATGGTCCACGTAGCAAATGCCTAGTAGTTAACTTCAGTACATGTCTTGTT
Source organism: Oreohelix idahoensis (assembly GCA_024509875.1). NCBI lineage: Eukaryota > Metazoa > Mollusca > Gastropoda > Stylommatophora > Oreohelicidae > Oreohelix > Oreohelix idahoensis. Next base: position 820 of record JAMPIV010008279.1, on the reverse strand, counting down.
ATGCTTTATGTAGCATTATAATATAAATGCTCGTACTGTTTATTTGGGTCAACCGTTGATGACCTATATCTGTCCTGTTGTAGCCAAAACTTGCAAGTGTAGAATTAGCGCTGTGTGTTACGGCTGTCCCGTGTGTAGCTTAGACCCACAGATCAGAAGTGTAATGTGTACTTGTCCTTCTTGTAACTTTCTCGACAAAACTGGAGACATCATACATGTAACAGCCAACCAGGAATGTAAATTTCTGGATCCATAAATGTCAACAATAATGTCAAATGCTCGCTCTGTTCTTTTTAAACCCACAGATCTGGTCCATCAGAAATGTAAGTTTCTAGGCCACATTGGCGACAAGAAATGTATCATAAGAGCCCACGTAACTGGTCCACCAGAAATGTAACTGTCTTTTTTTCTTTGTTGATGTGATCACTGGCCCAAGACAGTATACATGTTGTTAGATGTGTAGTGCGAGCGTATGATGAATTGAGTGTGGGTGCGAATGAAGGCGCGAATGTGTTTAGGCTCGTATAGATGTAGATCCTGCAACCCATACTCTCACATGCAGTAATCAAGGATGCTTTGACACTGCAGGCATGTTTCAAGACATTTATTGACGGGAACACACATAATATCAACAGGAACAGTCAGTGTAACAAGGTCATGCTGACCTGACATCGATAGGTATACATTTGGCATTCAAAAAGGTAAACATCAGAATAGACGTGCATGGTCAATAGCAAAGTTCTTCGATAATGACAGTTCGTAGCGTCGCCCTTGGCGTCTCTGACTAAACGCGTCAGATGCCTTAGTTACTATGACACAT
>JAMPIV010008278.1:37500-45000 GCA_024509875.1 Oreohelix idahoensis | reverse complement strand
CATATAATTTTCACTACAAATATCTAATGACGGTCGCCTGCAAAGAAATGACCACAGTAGTGATGGTACCGTCTGTAATACATGTAACAGAAACAACACACTATAATTAATAACCTGTCAATGTTGACGGGTTATTGCTTATATATATATATATATATATATATATATATATATATATATATATATATTGATATATATATATATATATATATATATATATATATATATATATATAATATTATATATACTGTAAATATATATATATATATACTGTATATATATATATATATAATATATAATATACTATATACTGTATATATATATATATATATATTTATATATATATATATATATATATATATATATATATATATATATATATATATATACATATATATATATAATAAAAGGAATTTTGCTCAATTAAATCAATTTAGGTGGGGGGTGGGGGGTGGGGGGGGGAAGGCTTGAACGAGCTAATCCGTCTTCACAAGAGACGGCAGGTCAGATAAAATGTTAACGTGCTCAGACGCATTCAGCATTGTTCTTGACTTCTGAAATATCTTGTGAATACTCCCTCGAGGTAGAAGCATCAAATATTCTTCATCTACAACTCTGCTAAGAGTAATCTTGTGCGAAGGTAGACGCCTTTGAATTCCCACCTTAGATACTCTAGGTTTTGGCCACTGTTGGACCACTACTGCAGAAAGCAAGGGGAGGCAACCCGTGACACCCCTATCATTCATCGATATGTCCGTCTCTTTACCTATCGATGTACCTACCTGCCTACCTACGTACCTACCAAATAGCTTAATAGAGGTATTCCCAGCTTATTGTACTTTGTTTTGGTTACTACATAACATCGGCTGGGTCAGTACCGGTTACAATTTGAAGGATTAAAGTGTGCGAAGAAAGGAAACTGCCTGCAAAGTTTCAGTTCTATACGATGCGTGGAGTATAGCGATCTTAAAATTCAAATATTTGAAATGCGACAAACATGCAATGCGGTTTTGATCTTAAATCAAAGTGGTTTTAACAAATTAAAATGGGGGTAGAGGCTGAGGTTTTCAGAAGGAGAGGATGTGCCATCGTATGGTCACAAGAAAGCATTCGAGAACATCACTGGAACATGTTACTAGCTTGCAGCACTGTTGAGAGGATGAAGAAGGAAGATAAAAAAGTAATAACAAGAAATTAGTAAAATTTCATTTTTAACATACCACTGTAACAGACAGAAGGACGAAACAGTAGAACACCACCTCCTGGAATGTCTGGCACTAGCAGACCTGCAGAAGCAATTGCTACCACCAAACCCCTCCATCACCAACACCCAGTATGGAGATACAACGCAATTGAAAAAGATATGTACCTTTCACTACCTGGCACAGGAGCCGCGGTAGCATAGTGGTTAGTGCACTGGCTTCCTAGCGCAGTGGTCTATGGTTCGATCCCCAGATGAGGTGGGATTTTTTTAGGCCACAAACGGCTCCTGGGTAGACCCAGCCCCAATTGGGTACCAGAGCAACTCTGGGAAGGTTAAGGCGGCCGGCGTGATGCCGACCACATCACCCCTAGTGTGCCGACGGTCAAGATAATATGGGCCTAACACCATATTCCCAATATGCCTCAATGGGCGTGTAACGGGTTCCTTTACCTTTACCTTTACTACCTGGCACAAGGATAAAAGAGTGAAAACTCGTAACTTAGGAGATCGGAAAAGACAAGACAAGTCACTTTTAACACAAGATTGGCTAATCTGAAGTGATAGTAGTGTACTACAGTTAAAACAAGTGCAAACAAGAAATGTGTCAAACTTTACTTTTAACTCGAGATGGGCTGTTGTGAAGTGATTGTGGAGTAATATCGTTTTTTATATATTTAAAATACAAATAAGAAATAAGTAAAACTTCACTTTCACACGAGATAGGCTAATGTGAAATGATAGTAAAGTAGCACATAAAAACAATACAAACAAGAAATAAATATAGCTTCACTTTAACACATGACGTGCTAGTGTGAAGTGATCGTAGTTTTAAAAACAGTTCAAGCAAAAAATAGGCAGGGCTGTGATCTTTAACGATTAATTTAACTCTATTAATCGGTTTAAAAAAATTGTCATCGATTAATTGATAAAATACTTTAAATCGATTATTCCAGTTTTAGCAATGTTTGTATTTTTTTGCTTAAATGCGTAAGTATTTGCTATCTTAGAGATTTGAGATACTTGGCAAGTATGGTCAATAATAAATTGTTTGGTTTTAACTTTTCAGTATTTTCATTATATTTTCAGGTCGATGTTGCCTTATAATAAGTAAAATAAATAAAGTCCTCAGTGATTTATTTTTAAAAAAACAAAGTTTAAAAATTGTTTTTTAATAATTTATCAAATTGTTAAAAATTTATCGATTAATCTTTTGGTAAAGAAATTCGATTAATCGATTACTTTTTTTCTTCACATCAGGCTCAGCTCTAGAAATAAATAAAGCTTCACATTTATCACGTGATGTCTAATGTGAAGTAATAGTACGATAATACAAACAAATCGTTACATAAATAAATGGAGAAAAACAAACGCATACAAACATGAAAACATATGAATGGCAGTTTAACGTTAACAAAGAACAAATATTCAATGTTTCTGTATGATATAATCAACAGGACACGCTACATGCGAAAACAAAAGGCACTGGCGAGTAGCAAACAGAAGAATGAATTAAATTAAATTAACAACAGTCAAAGAAATTATTAAGACGTTTCTTTAACAAATAATCCCATTTAAGTTATACTTCAGTTAAATGAATGCTTGTGTTGAATAGAAGGACTGAAGTCACTTATTACTATATCACTAAACTTACTTACTTAGTCGTTCCCCTTCTACCGTGAGGTGTAGAGATTTGGGAGAGAGAGCGCCAGACTATCCTATCGGCTGTCTTCCTCCCGGCCTGGCTCCACTCCAGTCCCCGGTTCCTAAAAGATTGTCTAATGTTGTCCTCCCAGCGGACTCTGGGTCGTCCTGGGGTTCTGGATCCCTGGCTCTTTGTCTCCCATGCTTGTCGTGGTAGCCGATCTTCTCCCATTCTGCAGACATGGCCAAACCATCTTAGTTGGGACTGTTCTATTTGGGTCTGCAGGGGGTGGGATTTAAGGCCTATATCACTAAAACAGACCGCAACATCTTTTTTTATTTGGACATGCGCTCTAGTATAACCAACGGACCCTGTGTCTAGATTGAACAGAGCATGCATCACCAAAATGAGGCCACATTTTTTTTTTTAAATAAAAGGACTGAAAAGGTACGACGAGATCCCTAATTTGGAACTGCTGAGATGAATCAGACAATTGCTAGCCGAACAAGAGATGAGATGAATCAGACAAGTGCTAGCGGAACAAGAGATGAGATGAATCAGACAAGTGCTTGTGGAACAAGAGGTGAGATGAATCAGACAAGTGCTAGCGGAACAAGAGATAAGATGAATCAGACAAGTGCTAGCGAAACAAGAGATGAGATGAATCAGACAAGTGCTAGCAGAACAAGAGATGAGATGAATCAGACAAGTGCTAGCGGAACAAGAGATGAGATGAATCAGACAAGTGCTAGCGGAACAAGAGATGAGATGAATCAGACAAGTGCTAGCGGAACAAGAGATGAGATGAATCAGACAAGTGCTAGCGGAACAAGAGATGAGATGAATCAGAAAAGTGCTAGCGGAACAAGAGATGAGATGAATCAGACAAGTGCTAGCGGAACAGGAGATGAGATGAATCAGACAAGTGCTAGCGGAACAAGAGATGAGATGAATCAGACAAGTGCTAGCGGAACAAGAGATGAGATGAATCAGACAAGTGCTAGCGGAACAAGAGATGAGATGAATCAGACAAATGCTAGCGGAACAAGAGATGAGATGAATCAGACAAGTGCTAGCGGAACAAGAGATGAGATGAATCAGACAAGTGCTAGCGGAACAAGAGTTGAGATGAATCAGACAAGTGCTAGCAGAACAAGAGATGAGATGAATCAGACAAGTGCTAGCGGAACAAGAGATGAGATGAATCAGACAAGTGCTAGCGGAACAGGAGATGAGATGAATCAGACAAGTGCTAGCGGAACAAGAGATGAGATGAATCATACAAGTGCTAGCGGAACAAGAGATGAGATGAATCAGACAAGTGCTAGCGAACAAGAGATGAGATGAATCAGACAAGTGCTAGCGGAACAAGAGATGAGATGAATCAGACAAGTGCTAGCGGAACAAGAGTTGAGAAGAGGACGCTAGCGATAGAATCTACACATTAATGAAACCTGTTGAAAGCCTCACAAGGCAGTCCTTGTTCTAGAATCCCCAGAGTAAGAGGAGGAGAGGAAGACGGAAGAACACGTGGAGAAGAGAACTGGAGATAGACATGAAGGGCATGAATAATACTTGGACAGATCTTGAGCTAATGTAATGATACGGGACAGAATGCTTGAAGAAAACTTAGTAAGATCTTGAACTAATGTAATGATACGGGACAGAACGCTTGAAGAAAACTTAGTAAGATCTTGAACTAATGTAATGATACGGGACAGAACGCTTGAAGAAAACTTAGTAAGATCTTGAACTAATGGAATGATACGGGACAGAACGCTTGAAGAAAACTTAGTAAGATCTTGAACTAATGTAATGATAGGGACAGAACGCTTGAAGAAAACTTAGTAAGATCTTGAACTAATGTAATGATACGGGACAGAACGCTTGAAGAAAATTTAGTAAGATCTTGAACTAATGTAATGATACGGGACAGAACGCTTGAAGAAAACTTAGTAAGATCTTGAACTAATGTAATGATACGGGACAGAACGCTTGAAGAAAACTTAGTAAGATCTTGAGCTAATGTAATGGTACGGGACAGAACGCTTGAAGAAAACTTAGTAAGATCTTGAACTAATGTAATGGTACGGGACAGAACGCCTTGGCATACGTTTGCTGAAGGCCTATGCTCCTTGGAGAGCTGAAAGGTGAATAAGAAGAAGAAGAAGAAGAAGAAGAAGAAGAAGAAGAAGAAGAAGAAGAAGAAGAAGAAGAAGAAGAAGAAGAAGAAGAAGAAGACGAAGAAGAAGGGTGGAACAAGAAGAAAGACGGCCGGGAGAGAAGAAGAAGAAGAAGATGAAGAAGAAGACCCCCCGAGAGAAGGAGAAGACGAAGGCGAGAAGGAAGAAGTAGAAGATCGACAGGAAGAAGGGAAGGGGAAGGGAAGAAGAAAGAAGAAAGAAGAAGAAGAAGAAGAAGAAGAAGAAGAAGAAGAAGAAGAAGAAGAAGAAGAAGAAGAAGAAGAAGAAGAAGAAGAAGAGGGAGGAGAAGAAGAAGAAGAAGAAGAAGAAGAAGAAGAAGAAGAAGAAGAAGAAGAAGAAGAAGAAGAAGAAGAAGAAGAAGAAGAAGAAGAAGAAGAAGAAAAAGGGAGAAGGAAGGAAGAAAGGGAAGAAGGAGGGAGGAGGGGGGGGGAAGAAGAAGGGGAAGGAATAGAAGAAGGAAGGAAGAGAAAAAGGAGAAGGGGGTTCGAGAAGGGGAGAAGAAAAAAGAAGTGGAAGAGGAGAAGAAGAGGAGTGTACGTTGAAGAAAAGGAAGAAGGGGAAACCGGAAAAGAGGAAGGGGGGACGGAAGGAGAAATGAAGATCGGGTAATGGGAGACAGGGAGGGAAATAGAAGAATGAGAAGAGGGAGAAAGATGAAACGGGAGCACGGACACAAGAAGAAAAAGGCAGAAGGAGGAAGAGAGGGAAAGAAGAAAGGGGGGGAGAAAGAAGAAGAGAAGAGAAGGAAGAAGAAGAGGAAAAGAAAGAAGGAAGCGGAGAGAGAAGAGAGGGCGGAAGAGAGAAGAAAACAGACGGGATTCTTGGGGAGGTGAAGTGAAGAAGAAGGAAAGAAGACGAGGAAAGAAGACGAAGGAAGAAGAAGAGGAGAAAAAGAGGAGAAGAAAAGGAAAGAAGGGGAAGGGAGGTATGAGAAGGAAGGAGGAGGGAAAAAAAGGGGAAGAGAAAGGGAAGAAAGGAACAAGAAAGACGGGAGGAAAAGAAGAAGAAGACCAGAAAGAAGAAGGCCCCCAGGGGGAAGAAAGGAAAAAAAAAGAAGATGGGAGCCGAAGAGAAGAAGAAGAAGACGAGGAAGGGAAGAAGAAACGAAGGAAGAAGAAAAGAAGGCAGGTGAAGAAGAAGAAAGGGAAGGAAGGAAGACGAAGAAGAAGGAGAGGGAAAAGGGAAGGGGGGGGGGGGGAAGAAGAAGGAGACGAAGAAGAGGAGGAGGGAAAAGGGAGGGAAGAAGAAGAAGAAGAGGAGGAAGAAAAGGGGGGGGAAAAGGGGGGGAGGGGAAGGGGAAGAAGAAGAAGAAGAAGGGGGAAAGGAGAAGAAGAAGAAGGGGGAGAAAAGAAGAGGAAGAAAAGAAGAAAAGGAAGAAGAAGAAGGGGGAAGAAAAGAGGAGGGGGGAAGAAGAAGGAGGGGGGAAGAAGAAGAAGAAGGGGGGGAGGAAGAAAAGGGGGGAGGGAAGAAGAAGGGGCGGGGGAAGGAGAAGAAGAAGGAGAAGGAAGAAAGGAGAGAGAAGAAAGAGAAAAAGTCGGGGAAGAGGAAGGGACGAAGAAGAGGAAGAAGAAGAAGAAGGTGAAGAAGAAGAAGAAGAAGAAGAAGGAAAGAAGAAGAAGGAGAAGAAGGAAGAGGGGGGGAGAGAGAAGAGAAGAAGAAGGAGGAAGAAGAAGAAGAAGAAGAGGAGAAGAAGGGAGAAGAAGAAGGGAAAAAGAAGAAGAAGAAGGAGGAGGGGAGAGAAGAAGGGAGGGAAGAAGGGGAGGGGAGAAGAGGAGAAGAAGAAGGGGGGGAGAAAAGAAGGGGGAGGAGAAGGAAGAAGAAGAAGAGGGGGAGAAGGGGAAGAAGAAGGAGAAGAGAAAAAAGGGGGAAGAAGGAAGGAGAGAAAAAAGAGGTGGGGAAAGAAGAAGAAGAAGAAGAAGAAGAAGAAGAAGAAGAAGAAGAAGAAGAAGAAGAAGAAGAAGAAGAAGAAGAAGAAGAAGAAGAAGAAGAAGAAGAAGAAGAAGAAGAAGACGAAGAAGAAGACGACGAAGAAGAAGGAGAACAAGAAAAAGACGGCGGCGAAGAAGAAGAAGGGGGAAGGAGGAAGAAGAAGGAGGAAGGGGAAGAAGAAGAAGAGGAGGGGAAGAAGAAGAAGGGAAGAAGAAGGGGAAGGGGGGGAGAAAGGGGGAGGGGGGGGGGGGGGAAGGGGAAAAAGAAGGGGGGGAAGGGGGAAGGGGAAGAAGAAGAAGAAGAAGAAGAAGAAGAAGAAGAAGAAGAAGAAGAAGAAGGAGAACAAGAAAAAGACGGCGGCGAAGAAGAAGAAGAAGAAGAAGAAGAAGAAGAAGAAGAAGAAGAAGAAGAAGAAGAAGAAGAAGAAGACGAAGAAGAAGGAGAACAAGAAAAAGACGGCGGCGAAGAAGAAGAAGAAGAAGAAGAAGAAGAAGAAGAAGAAGAAGAAGAAGAAGAAGAAG
>JAMPIV010008278.1:0-32500 GCA_024509875.1 Oreohelix idahoensis | reverse complement strand
AGAAGAAGAAGAAGAAGAAGAAGAAGAAGAAGAAGAAGAAGAACAAGAAGAAGAACAAGAAGAAGAAGACGGCGAAAAAGAAGAAGAAGAAGAAGAAGAAGAAGAAGAAGAAGAAGAAGAAGAAGAAGAAGAAGAAGAAGAAGAAGAAGAAGAAGAAGAAGAAGAAGAAGAAGAAGAATTAACATTAGCCGGTCACAAAAACATTTGACATTAAAAATGTGAACACAGCTGTAAGCTATTTCCTTGTGGTTCGTAGACAGAATCTCGAAAGCCAGTGAATGGACAATAACAATTTATTTTCTTGATGCAATCATGCAGACATGTTAACAAGTTCAAATGTAGAGACAGAATGAGTGAAAACAGTGTTACAATGAAAGAAATGTGACTTTCTTGTTTCGTTCTTTCTATTAGTCTGTTTCCCGGGCTGTAAAATGTTGCTGGCAGAATTTAAGACCTGCTTCCCGTTCCGGTCAAGGCTCGAGACCCGGCCATTTTTTATAGCCGTTTGTTTCGCTGCTGTCTGTTTACCTCAGTCTATCCATCTCTGTTTTTGAAGTCATTTCAGCGTGACTCCTAACAGCATCGTGTACGCATGTACAGACCGGAAGGCATTGTGATATCAAAATAGAGACCCAGTGGGAGGAGGGAGAATTAGGAGAGGTTCACGATATCAAACTAGAAAAAGAACTGTCAGTAGAAATTATAAAAATATAGCGAGATACTTCCGGGTTCTGAATGACAAATGAAGTGAAACATAACAAGTGCTGACTGGTAGGTAGCCAGACGGAAACAGACAGACAGGAAGGTAGGTAGGTAGGTAGGTAAGTAGTTATTAGGAAGTTAGTACGTAGGTTAGGTAGGTAAGAAGATAGGTAAGTAGATCACAGACAGACGGGCAGACGGATAGACTGACAGACGGATCGATAGATAGATAGATAGATAGATAGATAGATAGATAGATAGATAGATAGATAGATAGATAGATAGATAGATAGATAGATAGATAGATAGATAGATAGATAGATAGACTACTGGACAAAAGTTAAGGGCCGCCATTCAGTTTAGACAAGGTTTATATAATTGATTGGCAAACTGTAAAGACAAGTGAAAATGTCATTAAAACTGAGCTCAGATAAATGTGTATACATTTCTGTGTGCACTAGGTTAATTTTTTTTAAATGTCCAAAAACTGGGTCACTTTAACCCGCACGTGAAAATTGCCATTGTTGCTGCAAAAACTCGTGGTTTTTGCAACACGCCCCACTAGTTCAAAAGGTGAAAAAGTGAGTTGAATTTGAATGCACGTGGAAAATGATCATCGGTAAAGAGTGTTCACCGTTGGTATGAAATAAATCAGTATGACAAGTGGTCGAAATGATCACTGCATTAGCCATGCCACCAAGGAGAAGTCTCAGCACAGTAGACCGTGGTCGAGCCATGGCATAGATTCAGGATGGTCAATCTGTTCGTCATGTTGCAAGACGTTTAGCAGTGTCCCACTCTACCATTCAGAGACTTCTTGAGAGATTTCAAGCTACCGGACATTTGGAGAATCGACCCTGCTCAGGAAGAATTATATAAACCTTGTCTAAACTGAATGGCGGCCCTTAACTTTTGTCCAGTAGTATAGATAGATAGATAGATAGATAGATAGATAGATAGATAGATAGATAGATAGATAGATAGATAGATAGATAGATAGATAGATAGATAGATAGATAGATAGATAGATAGATAGATAGATAGATAGATAGATAGATAGATAGATAGATAGATAGATCAGCTCTTGAATTAGGGAAAGCAAAAGCGGCGAGGAAGGGAAATAATCACCCCACCTCATAAAGCTGGACCTAGCATAGTGAAATCTCTAACATTTCTCCCGCCCCCCGCCCCCCCACCCCCCCCCCCTTTACCCCCCCCCCCCCCCCCCCTTACGGCAAAACCCGAAATGGGACTGCCTTTACTGAAGTCACAAAACGCAGTTAAATAAAATCACTAAGACTGGTGGGAAGAGAGTTAAAAACAAAGCGAGGCCATACTGAACAGTTTAACATGATTTGACGACATTGTGCTCAAAGTTCATAGCTTCTCCGGATCTTTTAGCGAAGATTATCATAGCAGGACTTCTTGTTTTGTTATTTCATTTTCTGCTTTTGGTTTTCATTGATTGTTGAATGTCTTGTGTTGATATTTTGTTTTCGGTTTTATATTTCCTTGCTTTATTATTGCTCTTCACCTGTGTTGATAAATTTCATATATAGTACGTGTTTCCAGTGTCTCTAGTATTTGTCTTTTATCTGTCTACATTAGAGGCTAAGAGCCAGGGATCCAGACCTTCAGGACGACCGTGAGTCCGATGGGATACAACATTAGGCAATCTATGAAGGACCGAGGACTAGAATCGAACCAGGCGGGGAGGAAGACAGCCGATAAGATAATATGGCGCTCTTTCTTCCAACCCTCGACACCTCATGGTAGAAGAGAAATGAATAAGTAAGTAAGTCTATATTTCTTTGTCCTTGTTGCCTGTTTGTAACGGTGGTTGACGAAGGGTGAAACCCGGAACGTCTTGTGTTTCCCGTGTACCGTTAATTTGTAAAACTGATTCAATACCGTTGTATTTGTTAATATATATTTATTAATATAAACTTTAATAGCATGATACGGGACAGAGGCAATATTTAGTAGTAAACTCAAGAGATAGAAAGTTATGGAGCAACGTAATCGCCTACACCTGTAGACAGTGTGATTGAAGAATAATAAGAAATTGAGTGAGTGAAGGATAAAAAGAATAAACCAAGATTATCCTGGAACTTCACAAAACAAATACCACTAGTTATCTGTAGAGAAGGAATGATAGAGGAAAAATATTACAAGGGATCAGAGACTGTGGTAGAGAAAGAACTACAGACAGAGAGCAGAGAGAGCAATTACGGAAACTACCTTATTAGGATATAGCTGATACTAATAAACCAGTTACAGGACAGACAGTCTATGTAAACAGGAGGAGAAAAGCAAAGTTCGGGAGCAAACCGAAATCAAGCCCGTCACATTCAAGGAAAACACTCGCAGACGAAGAAAGATAACAAACACAGAAATCTGAGCTTCCTAAAACAAGAACTGGTGAAGTGCAGCTTCAATAAAGAATTTTATCATAACGGTCAAGTTTTACGAAACTCTTCGGCCGTTAAAAGATAAATGTTCAAAATGAATTTTAGTCTTAAATCCATCTGATGATTGTGATACATGTCTATATCCTTTTTTGCGAACACCCAAAAACCGAAATATTCTGAAAATCGAAAGTTTCTACTTTTCAGTCACAATTTGGGCGATTTATGACTATTTTGGGCTATTTGAACTACTTTTTTTAACGCATTCGGGCCACATCTGAAAACCGAAAAGTCCGATTTCCGAAACAAAGCTGTCCTTGAGGATTTCGGATAAAAGGATACAGATATAGGATATAGTGTAATGAATGTTGTCAGACCAGATCAGCCACCATCTTCGCAAGTGTTCGATAGCCTAAGTAATTAGAGCGCTTGCTTCTCGTTACAAAGTTACTGGGTTCCGGGATCAAAAACAGGTACCGATAGGCTCCTGTCTACCCAGATGTAAATGGGTATCTGACTGATCTTGAGAAGGGGAAGGTAAAGACAGCGGAGAAGGGAATCGGTCATATCTCGCCTCATAAAGCTGGACGAAAATAATGAACTCTCTAACAGTTTACTCCCCGACAGAAGTTTGTGCTACATTACTACCTTTACCATTTCGTCATTTTCGCTTCGAAGGTTGGCTTCAGTGGATCTCCAAATTCCAGCCCCCCCCCCCCCCCTTGCCTTTATCACGACATATGTTTGTTCTCTTTTTCTAGTCTTCAATCCTCTCCAGCATTATTATTCTACCATTCCTTTTGCGTGCTAATTCTTCAAGTATTCGTTGTTTTCGCTTTCATCGTTCAAGACTTTCTTATCATATCTTCCTTACTATTACCTATCCGCTTGACCTGGTTCTGAAACTTTGACTCCTATTTGTGTGTGTGTGGGAGGGATTGTTTGTGTACTAAATTATGTAACAGCTTCCGGCCGACAGAAAAGGTGACCATATGTAGCGAGACGGGTTGACTGAACAAACGTTTGATATGGGGACATCGGTGCAGATAATTGCCACACATCATGTTGTTCAGGTTTTCCAATAAGGGTGACAGACAGTAGTTGGAGATAAGGCTTCAGTTCGCAAACGTGACGTGTCCAAAATGCACGGCCGATTTCACTAGGATGTTAGAAGATGACAACCTTGTTAAAGATTAAGACACGGACATTGATGTAATACATCTGGCAGAATGACTTTGTTGTGATAATCAATTACGAAAAAGTAACATCTTAGAAAAAAGTATCAGTGATGGATCTGTCTAGTAGTGAGTTTGTAAACAAGATAAGTAACAACGGAAGTGGCAAGACCTTATGTGGTCATGGAGTTTGAAAATCACATGTAAATGGCGATATCTTATGTTGACATGTAATGATGTTCTCCATGAGGGTAGTAGGGGACTCCTACCAAAATCAGACACTTATTCGCAATTGGTTTTGGCGTTTGAGATGCTAATAAAGACTGTTCCTGATTGGATTTATCCTCCACAAGGAACCTGGGCATGAGGGTAGTTCTAAAGGGGACTATTTCACTGACTTCCACGTCAAAAAAGAAAATCAGACAGCCAGGAACATATTAGCAAATTGGACATACCATGTCTGGAAATGAATACGATTGAAGATGCTGAACGTATAATATATCTTGAGAATGTTCCTAAATGAAGTATGGAGAGAAGAACAATCCACCACAACAATGGAAAGACAGTAATTATTGTAAAGTTACCGAAGAAAGGGATCTATCAGACTGTACGTTTGGCGTATAAAATTATCAGTATGGAAAATTATAATGTTAGAAAGACTTAAATTGCATGTGACGAAAAGATATTTTCACCGAAACGATTCCAATATTCACACTAAGTTAAAAGAATCAGTAAAAGGCAATCGCCACTTATTATCACCTTCGTCGATTTTCAAAAAGCCATAGTCTACACCGCCCAATTGTGGAAGATACTTACAATCTATGGTTTTCCAACAAAATATGTGAATATAATCAAAGCGCTATATGACAATGCAAGATGTTGTGTTAGAACAAATAAAGGGAATACAGAATGGTTTACAGTAGGACAGGGGTTAAACCTGTATTATGTCACCACTACTTTTTGTCTGAAGAAACTATACCCACAATGAACAATTGGGTATAAAATGGACAAATGGAAAAAATTCCTACCTGGAGCAGATGATGTAGCATTCTTAAGTTCAACACCAAGACAATCCCAAGAAGCAATAAATAATTTGTGTCATCTCTCGGTTAAAATTGGTCTCCAAATAAATGCCTCTAAAACTAAAGCTATGAACTTTTCTAACGAGACCTTTGATATCATCTTGAACGGGGAAAAACTACAGAAAGTTGAAAGTTTCAATTATTTATTCAGTAAAATGACTCAGGATGGTGACACAACAAGAGAAATCCATACTAGAATTGCTTTGGCAGCTAGCGCCTTCAATAGATTATCTAACATTTGGAAATTACGATCATTGAATATACATACCAAGCTTCGTCTGTTTAATTCAAATGTTATCTCAGTGTTAACATACGGCTGTGAGAGTTGGAAAATAACAAAATCATTGGAGAACAAGCGAATACATTCGAGAACAAATGTCTTAGAAAACTCATGAACATCAGTTGGAAAGAATTCAAGACTAATCGACAAATAAGAGAAGACTCTAGGCAGAAATATGTCATTATAAGGAAAAAGACGATCATCAAGTTCCTTACCGGGTTAATAGAAAAATAGGAATGTCCGATAAAGGTGAGTCATTTGAAGATTACATACCAAGGTAGTTTGGCGAAAGGACTTGTACATTCAAGAAGGAGTCTCACAGCTCGGCAACTCCACCTTTTACTCACCCAGATCTGGGGATGCCACAGTCCGCCATAATCTTACTGTTCATGCTACTATTCGTGATCTCATCCAAGATAACCTCCTTCCTTCTAGTGCCATGTCTCTCCATATTCTTGATAGTAGTCTAGGTAAACCTTCCTTCTACATGCTTCCCAAGGTTCATAAAATTGACAATCCGGGTCGACCTATTGTTTCAGCCTGCTCTTGTCCCACTGAACGTATCTCTGATTTCCTGGATAGTATTTTGCAACCATTAGTGGCCAATCTACCTTCCTATCTTAAGGACACCACCCATGCTATCACTACTTTTGACTCCATCTAATTCACACCTGACCACATTTACCGTCTTTTCCTTCTGGATGTTTGTTCGCTTTATACTTCCATTCCACACTCTGATGGCCTTAAAGCACTACAATTTTTTCTCGACAGACGCACTGACCTTACTTTTAGCACCGGTTCTCTTCTTCGCCTTGCGGAATTGGTCCTCACTCTCAACTCTTTTGAATTCAATGGCCAGTTCTTTAATCAAATTAGTGGCATTGCTATGGGCACCAAAATGGGCCCGAGTTATGCCTGCCTCTTCATGGGTCACTTTGAATATTTGGTGCTTCAAAGTTACGATGGACCATTACCTGAGTTTTACAAGATACCGTCGCTATATCGACGATGGTATTGGTGTCACAGACATGTCTGAAGTCAACCTCAGTAGATTCATTGACTATGTTGGCAATTTCCATCCTGCAATCAAATTCACTTCTCAGATTTCTACCACTTCAGTTAACTTCATTGACCTCACTGTCAATATTTCTCCTCCGGCCTTACTACCTCTGTCTTTTATAAACCTACTGATGCTCATGGTTTCCTTCTTTACACCTCTTCTCACCCTCCCATCTGTAAAAATTCCATTCCCTACTCTCAACTTCTACGCTTACGTCGGATATGTCACGATGAAGATGATTTCCGTGAACGAGCTCAAGAAATGCTCGACTTTTTTCGCCGACGTCATTATCCTGAAAGAGTCTTATCTGATGCCCTTAATCGCATTAGTCCTGTCACTAGTCAGGTTGCACTTACTGCTAAACCTACTACTACATCTGACAGACTCAAACTTGTCTTAACTTTCCACCCTCACTGTTTGGCGGTGAAAAAAAAATTATGTTCCGTCATCTGCCTATTCTCCACTCCGATCCTGATACCAGAGAGTTGTTTCGTGATACCCCTTTGTTGGCATATCGTAAGGATAAGAATTTTAGGGATATTCTTGTGCATAGTCGCTTGAGACAAACTAGTCCTTCTCACTTTGGTACTAAACCGTGCCAACGCCGCATATGTAAGACCTGTCCTTTTGTACTCCAAACGCAGTCAGTCTCCTTTCCGAACGGTAAATTTGCCATTGGGGAGTCTGTGCAAATCCAGAAACCTGATTTATGCTATCATCTGCAAGAGGTGTGGCATGACCTATATTGGTGAAACTGGAAGACGTTTGGCAGACAGTTTCGGGAGCACTTGAATGACATCCATCATGGCAAACATTTACCGGTGGCCCTTCCATTCAACAGCCCTGACCATTCAGGTAACTCTGACATTCATGTCACTGCCCTCCGTTCATGTATCGGCGACGATCGAACTCGCTTTTTGTTGGAGAATCGTCTCATTTTTCAAATGGGCGTTTTAGCTCCTGCTGGGATGAATGTCCAGCATCATTTTGCATAATTCTGGTGGCTTCTGTCGTTATTTTCCTATCTATCCTTGTTTTTGCTTTGGTTCGTTTCGTTTCCTCAATTATCTGTTCTTAGCCGTCACTAGCTCCTACGTCACTTCCGCATGACGCCTTATTTTTTCAGCCATTTTGAATGTTCCTCTCTTCGATCTAGCTAAGTGATTTTTTATGCATTTTAATATTGTTGTTCATTTCTGTCTTCGTTTCGTTGATTATTTACTTTCTTATTTCGACATGTCTTTCTGGTTTCACGATTTTCTTGCATTATTACTGTTATCGTTTCGCTCATCACCGTGGTTTCATCTGCTTGTATCGCTCATTTGACGTTTTCCTTATCATCATAGACCTTTGTAGTACCTATATGTAGTTCTTGTCCTTGTCACCTGTTCGTAACTGTGGCTGACGAAGGGTAAAACCCGAAACGTTCCTTGTCTCATGTGTACCGTTTACTTGTAAAACTGATTTCATACCATATTATTTTTTAATTTATATAATAATAATAATAATAACAATAGCCCCTTCAGTCATAACTGACAATGGGAATGCGCCCCTGAGGTGACAGCTCTCAGCTGCTTATTTTCCTGATGCTCCTTTCGACGTTTTCTCCTCTCTTCGGCTTGTTGTGTGAGCTTCTTTCCGCCCAATCTGAGGTGGTGCCGTAAATAGTATCGCCACTTGGTGCGATCGGCAGCTTCATCCTCCTACGTTGCTGGATTTATGTCCAGTGCCCTCATATCTCTCTTGCACACATCTTTGAACCTCAGCTGCGGTCGCCCAACTGTATAAAAGCATAGTTAAATTAAATATGTGTTTAAGTACGGAATTATATACACCACAGGTTCATTATCCTTGAATTACAAATTGGCGGAGCAAATGACATAAAATTAGTTCTTACAACTCTATAACTATCATAATCATATCATTTTAATAGCGCTTAAATGACTGCATATATATCTTCAAATCTGAATATTTAAGCCTCTCCTTGTGTAACCGCTTTAAACGTGAAAAAAATTGTAAAAATTATTAGTTGATAATAATTATATAATTATATAAAAATTCACTTACTAATGAAGTTTAATGAGATCCTTACGCTTGGTGTGACTCAGCCAGTTTTGTAATATTTGATTTCAAGTTTGTTAAAAGAAGTCTCAAATCTCCTGTTACAAATATGCAGTCGGTTTCATTGCTCTTTGTGGTAGCAACACTACTGCACTGAACCCCTTCTCCACCAAATACGACGTTGGGAATGCTGTAATTAGCAATTTAGTTTCACGCCAAAGAACGGGATACGCAAGCATCTGCTGGATCCAAAATTTCTCGTAATGTATGTGACTGAATCGTGCTTTTGCTTCGAAGTCATTTTGTAGCTCAATTAATTCTTCTTGTAAATGTTGACTAACTTGTTCCACGTCTGATTCAAACGGATTAATCACCCAGTCAGGTATTATTAGTTCTTGCAAGTCCTTAAATCGTATGCTCATATCATTTTTAATAGCTTCCAAATGACTGCAATAAACCTATAAATCGGAATCTTTAAGCCTGTCCCCACCTAACTGTAGTGAACATGGAAAATGAGAAAGTTCTGGACGACTAAGATTTATTTTTGTATAATGTCAATTTGTTAATGAACCCCATGATAAATCCTTTCACTTTAATCAGACTGGTCTCATTTCCTTGTAGCTTAAGAAGAACCTCATTTAACTTTTCAAATATATCTGAAATATAGGCCACATCGTTTCGATGCTAAATTCTTCTTTGATTGAATCCAAAAACTCTACAACAGTATCAAATAATGCCCATAATCCTTTTAAACAGTTACCTTTGGACAGCCATTGTACTTCCGTGTGTAGGAGAAGACGTTCAAACTCTTCACCATTATCACAACGAAGTTTACGACATAATCTATCGTTCAACGAATGCGCCTTAATTTTGTTAATAACACTGATAACACAGTTCAATGATTTGTGGAGTCTGTCACTAAGATGCTTGGCGACTAAATGTTGTCGATGAATAACACAATGAATTGTTAAAACACCTGGTGCCACATTTTTTTAGGTAGGCCTGAAACCCACGATGACGACCAACCATAGCTGGTGCTCCGTCTGTCGTACATGCGATGACATTGGAAAAAGGAATTTTTTTTCCAACAAAAATGTGTTTCCAGAAGAAAATATGTGTCGAGAGTGGAGAAAGAAGGTTAGCTTGGGTGTGTCGAGAGGCTAATGAATGTTTCGAGCGTTGAAGGGACATAAATCTCCGCATACTGTCTCCTGACAACGGTAACATCCCAGGTACTAAAATTTTGCGTTTTGAATCCTTGAAATACTCTATGGGACGCAAGGCAAATAAAAACTATCGTGTTACAAGCTATGCGAAGGGAAATATCTTTCGTGAATGTTTCATATTGATTCTTGTAAAAATGTACACAACGCCCCCTCCCCCCTGAATGGAAGCAGCGACCCCCAATCGTTGCGACCCATCAGAACGCCCCCAGACATCTTGAAAACACCCCCAGGGGGGCGGTTTCGTCCCCGTTGAGAAACACTGATCTAGCCTGACCGTCCAAAGTCCGCAGTTCAGTCATCTAACTTGACATGACGAATATTGATATGAATCTTAATCGTATAATATACTTTCCTCTTTCACAAACCAATGATATGAACATCACATCAGCAGTGTGGATGCCATAATATAAGATTCTTGTAGCGTGTGACAGAACGTCTGAACATGCTCTTTTGTGTAACCTCTCACATCTTCAGCCCTCCAGCAGTTTCCTTTCCTTTTCTTCATTTTTCTCACTCATCGCTTTTATTTGGCATAAATCATGCCTTTTCATTCGTTATTTTCATTATTTTGCTATATGCTGGACATAGCATGGTGAATTCTCTAACACACCACTCCCCTATGGCAGTATTTGCTACGGGAGTAATGCGTATCTTATTGTTTCACACTCCACTCCCAGACTGTTGTTACGATTCGCCAGGTTTGGTGACCCGCCCAGCAATAATATTTTATCGCCTAATCTGTCTGACCGCCTGTGGAAACGGGGCGGTCAAACATTTGACCCCATTGGAAAGCTGTTGATCATGTTGACACAAGCCGATTTTGTGATACGATGAAAGAAATCAATATGGTTTGACCAGACATCTGTCTGGCGGTGGCACGCCGATAAAGGTAATAAACAGTGGTGCGCCGGAAGTCTTAGGTAACGATATGACATCACTGTGTAAGAGGCCAGGCGATAATAGTAAATTTAATATTTTCAAATACGCGTGGGATGAGTAATGATAAACTTCCCCACCCAAATAGTGCTAGATAGATTGGCTTGGTTCGCCAGAATCTACTATGATTTAATTGGAACTTTCGGCAGAAACACAGCTGGGATTTGAAACTAAGGATTGTGAGATATAATCTAACAAACTCGGAGTCACAGACACAGAACAGACAGACTGCATCGCAGCAGCAACTAAACACCTCCTACAAGCCAGAGGAAAGAGGATAGGACTTATCATTCCATAATTATAAGTACCAGATCGAGTATTGGGCAACTTTGGAATTTACTAGTAAACACGCAATTTTAATGCAAGACTGGAAACTTGGGAATTTTATCACAAGGAGTCATAAGAGGAATTATAGATTTCCAGACCAAGAGCTTCACCCGTCATAAGAGGAATTATAGATTTCCAGACCAAGTGTTCCATCCGGCATAAGAGGAATTATTGATTTCCAGACCAAGTGTTTCACCCGTCATAAGAGAAATTTCTCAGACTTAAGTGATTCGAACAGCATCTAAATACAGGTCTGTGGGTCCATTCTAATCTGCGCCAGGAGAAGTGTGTATTCCCAAAATGTTGGGGTAAGTGTAAAAAAATTATTTACTAATGTAACTTTTACAGGTTTCTTGCTAAGTGGTTATATATGAGGCTGGCAACCTCAACATATGACAATAATATATGCATGAACCACTACTGCAAGAGCTGGTGATTGTTTCTGACTAGTCGTGCGGGAAACCTGACAGCAGAGATGACCCCAGAACTCAGACGGGTGTAAGGATGAGTAATGAGTGATGATTACATCACATGTGCCTAAAGTGTATAGAATCATGTTGTTAAATTTATATACCTTTTTTAATTGTAATTCAGGCAAATCATTATCCATGCACTCCATACGCAACTTCCTAGTTGACACCCAGAAGGATATTTGTGAATTTTCATCAAATTCCCTGAGCTACTTTGTGTGCTCGGGAATTTAATTCTTCTGAGAGGTTAACATTCGTGGGTGAAGCGCATGAAAATGGGCCTGTTAGTTTGCGGAGAACAAATGTACTGAGGCATTTGTTTATTTCTAATGTGTCATAGTTCGTGGTTATAAGACATCAGACTTTAGTACTTAAGTTCCTACGCCACTAGTGTGAGAGAAGAGTATCACCACCAACCGCCTACAGTGGACGAATTTTGTGGAGAAGTGTACTCATCACCTAAAAGAAGTGGCTGAAACCACAGCTGTAGGACTCATCTGGAGTTTTGTATGTAACAGGCTACAGCAAAAATACGGACATTATTATTAACGCCCTACCTAAACCTCAGTGAGGAAACCTTAATTTCAATTTTCACCCAATTTTCCATATTTATTTTCCCATTTTAAAGACTCATTGACTATTAAATTTGTTGTATGTTATTTTAAACTAAACAATAATAGTTGATTCAGTTTATATGTACGAAAGCAAACGTATGAGCCAGTTTTTTCCTTGATAAATACATATATATAAATATAGAGCCATTACTTATAAGAGGACATTCGTTGGATTACTCCAAAGGGGGGGGGGGGGGGCTTGACGGGCCAAAATCATTGCATAACCCCTTCACAAAAGGCGACGGACCAGACAATGTTAACAAATTTGCTCAGCCCTTAAGCAGCGTTTGTTCTTGACTTCTGGGAATTTCTTGTGAAGGCTCCGCTAAGGTAGAAACGACATTCATCTTCTATCTATATCTCTGCCAAGAGTAATCTTGCGCGAAGATAGATACCTTGGACGACCTACTTTTAGATACGCTTGCGTTGTGACCATTAGCAAGAGGAGGCAATCCCGTGACACAGCGGACACATATATAAATCAGGAGCATCACAGAAATGCGTTCTTAAAGAACACACAGAGAAGACCCCAGCAGACGATTCTCGACTTCTGCATCATTTTCATATCGTCTTCGTGCATATAATTAAAAGTCATGACGTCATATCCTGTTACGGTGAAAATCCGAATAATGAAGATGTGTTAGAACAAAATGTAGCTCATCACAAGCAAACCCGTGTGTTGCATAAAAGTACTTGTAACATATAATTATCCTCCCCCCCCCCCTTCCCCCTACCCTCTCGAAGTAAGAAAAATTAAATTTTTTTTAACAAGGAAGGTGAAAAGAACAGGCGCAGACAATGTGCATTGTCATGAGAAGCAGACAGTTTAACAACATGTGAGGCTTCTGACATGTCGGATAGTTCCCTTGATTGACAATAGATAGGCAATTTAACCCACTAAGAGAGGTAACTGATGTAATAAAGCACCCATTTCTAACATATGTACGCATACAAGCAAATAAGCACCAAAGTGAGGATACTACCATAAAGTTCAGAACCTGTGCCTACATCATACACAAAAATACATACGTCATGCAGTTATATTCACTAAATAGTCAAATAACACGAGTAATAGCCAAGCCATGTCACAGTAGTTAAATTCACTGCTAAAATATGAATTTGTAAACCATCTGTTTTGAGAATCGACAACAGATAAGAAAATACCGTGCTGTTATAATGAATGCCATCAATTAAAGTAAATGTAATCAATATTTATAATTGATTAAGGTGTGGTGGATAAAAACAATTTTTTTAAAAATATGTGCTTTAAGTATGAATTATAGATATTTGTTTTCATTTATATGATGCTGTCAAGTGCTTGCTGTGTGTACACATTGACAAATATGTATTACATACACATGGAGCGACAAACATGGCTCGTTGTTCACAGTTAATGGTAAATTCACTAAACTCGAACACGTAGATACGATATCCGACGACTTTATGTCACAAACTTGAGTATAACACAATAACACAGGCAGACTGCCGCTTTGGCCATAAATCATCACATAAGAAAAGCACAATGTATGATGTGCATAATTAGAACAGCATCTCATGGAACGAATTTCACAATAGCTCCATATATTTCCTATTTTTCTTCCACCATTTCGCCTTCATTCTCCACGTAATCTCTCCTCGCTCTAATCTCTCTCTCCAATGCCCTTTCTACCCATGACCCTTTTCACACCTGACCAATCTTCACCACCACTTCGTTCACAACACATCAGTCATGCCCGTGAACTCGACATTAGCGCTTACTGCTACTAATGCATTCATGCCCGCAGTCAAACTTAACATTCACTCACTTCAACTCACAACTTACATAAACATATCTAGTTCCCACCGGAGCATGAGTACTGACATTCATTCTATAAACCGTTCGTGACATCCACCCTCCCTCTCCAAGTGAAAAACATACTTTTTCACTGGATGGGTGGTAGATATCAGGAACCCAACCATCCAAAACCTCTGATTACATATGTGGGCAAAATCTATAGCATCAGTGTGAAAATATGCCATCTACAAATAATCAATAATAACATTCTGAACAACACAAAAATAAAAAAAAAATAAAAATTATAATAGAACCGAGTTGCTAGAAAAATACAACAGCAACCATATGGCAAAAATCATGCATCTCTAATTACGGAGAATATCTATTCTATAACCCTGTACTGGATACACAACATATGATAAGAACTTAGCTTATACAAAAATCATGCAGAATACAGTTGACAAAACATTACTCATGTACAAGTATCAACTACTACATAGAAATGGTGGTAAAAAAAACACACACCCATTTACTACAAGCAAGTGTTCATAATCTCGATAATGAATCTGCAAGGACATTCAATTTACCCTGAATAGGAAAACAGTGAAGTTGTACTGCTGTAACAACAACGACCACCTTGTCAAACGTGAATTTGGTGATCTAGATGACTTAAGAAAAGTCAATGGACTATGGTCCGTTTCCAGCACAAAATGAGATCCTAACAAATACCTAGAGAGTTTGGAAACAGCCCAAATAATAGCTAAACACACTCTCTCTCTCTCTCTCTCTCTCTCTCTCTCTCTAGTGGCATATCGCGTTTCAGCCGGAAGCAACTTCCTGCTGACATACATGACAGGATGTAGAAACCCATCATGTTCTTGCATCAGACACGCACCAATGCCCACTGCAGAAGCATTAGTCCTCAGTACAAAGGGCTTAGCCAAGTCTGGCAGTAGAAGAATGGGCTCGCTGGAGAATACAGCCTTGATGTTCCTCAGTGCTCTATCACACTCTTCAGTCCAGACCACTCTGTTCGGCGTGCCCTTTTTAGTGAGTGATGTTAGAGCTGCTGACAATGAGGAGAACCTGGGGATAAATTTATGGTAAAAATGTATCAGACAGAGTAAACTACGTACTTGTTTCTTTGTTTTTGGAGGTTGCAAATTCAAAATTCTTCCAACTGTCTGATAAACTGATTTTAAAACTCCCTGTCCTACCACATACTCCAGAAACGTTAACTCCTGAAACCCCACCTTAATCTTACTGGGTCTTGCTGTAAGGTGATGCACCCGAAGGCATGATAACAATGATTTCAATCCCTCTATATGTTCATCCCACGTGTCATGAAACAAACAGATGTCATCAATATATGTGATAACATCCTTCTGTCCCCTCAAAGGCATTCTCATCATTCTCACAAAAGTTGCAGGGGCATTCACCAGTCCAAAGCACATATAATTAAACTGGAAAAGACCATGAGGGGTACAAAATGCTGTAAGTGGCCTAGCGCCTTCTGCTAAGGGAATTTGCCAATACCCCCTCGATAAGTCTAGTTTGGTAAAATACTTTGCCCCCGCTATTTGGGATAGGAGGACCTCTTGGTTGGGCATAGGTTCCGCATCTATCACTGTGACACTATTCAAGCGGCGGAAGTCTATACATATCCGTAGGGATTTATCCTTCTTCCGCACGATGACCATGGGAAATGAGTATGATGATTCAGATGGGGAGATAACACCTAAGCGTAACATATCATTCACTTCTTTTTCAACCGCAGAAGTATAATGTAGTGGAATAGGATATGCTCTCACCCGGATGGGCTCTCCATAGGTCAGTTTAATATCATGCTCAACTAAATCAGTTCTTTCAGGAATATCTGTGAGCACATCTTGAAATTCGCAGAGCAGTGACTTCACCTGTTTCCTCTGATGCTGTGGGAGAGATGCAGAGACCTCTACATCTCTCCATGATTCTGAAGCAACCAATGGCAATAGTGGGATCCGGAGATTGACTTCCTCACCTTTCTCTCCATCTTCCTCGATGACTGCTGCACTAGCTACAGTAACTGTACTATCAAGAACAGCGTTCACTACTGGTTCCAGTTCAGTTGGACGTACTATGAATGGTTTTAGCATATTAATATGGAAAATCTTCTCCTTCCCTCGGACTAATATTAGATAATCCACATCGGTAATCTGTTTCTTTACTTAAAATGGACCCTGCCAGCTCACTAGCAGGTGATTTTCCTTGGTAGGTAGCAACAACCATACCTCGCTGCCAGGACTGAGGGATACAAGTTTGCTATTCCTATTGGCGTATGCTCTATACCTTGCAACCGATGTCTGTAATGCCTCACGTGCTATCGAACACGATGTAATTATGCGTTCTCGCAAGTCAATGACATACTCATAACTTGACCTGACGCTATCATCAGCGTAATTCCCGGTCAGCAAGTCTCTCAAAATTTTCATTGGACCCCGAGAATTTGCGCCAAATACTAGCTCAAACGGTGAGAATCCTGTGCTCTCTTGTGGCATCTCCTTGTATGCAAACAAAACTCCCGGTAGGTATCTATCCCACAACTGTGGAAAATTTCCTGTAACCTTACCTAGCATTCTTTTCAGTGTTCCATTGAACCGCTCGCAGACCCCGTTGCTCTGAGGATGATAAGGGGTGGTGAACACTTGGGCTATGTCTAACAGTTTAGATATGTGTTTCATTTCTTCTGAAATGAATTGCCGGCCCCTGTCAGACAAAATCTCTTCAGGAAATCCTAATCTGCTAAATAAGCTCATTAGAGCCTCTGCTATATCCTTTGATGTGATGGATTTCATTGGCAATGCTTCAGGCCACTTTGTACATAGATCAACCAATGTTAGAATAAATATATACCCCGAATCAGACATAACTGGAAGGGGCCCAATAATGTCTATTGCAACCTTCTGAAAAGGGCGAAATGCCAAATCTGTTGCTACTAATGGTGCCTTGGGAGTCCTTCCTTTCTGGCTTGTCTTCTGACACACTTTACACGACCGACAGTAAACCTTCACATCCTTACTGTATCCACGCCAGTAAAACTGGGACAACACTCTACAGCGAGTTCTCGCAATACCCATGTGACCCGCAAAAGGGATATCATGTGCTGTCCTTAACACTGTATTCTTCAGTTCCACTGGAATAACCACTTGTGTAATGACTGAATGTTGCTCTGCAAAGAATCTGATTAGAATGGAGTTCCTAACCTCAAACCAGTATCGAGCAGACCTGGTATGCCATATGTTCTTGGACTCAGCCAACCGAAACAAAGGCAGAAGTGAAATGTCTTGCCTCTGCATGTCTACAAAATCAGATGCTGTAATTCCAGCAACTGTAGGCACCCAAGGGATATTACTGGGTTGCGATATCATAATATTTGCATCATCAGCCTTAGTCTGAGCCCTCGTCATTACTGCGTTAGCAAACAAATCATGCCCATTTTCCCACTCCTCAATATCCTGACTGGTGCAATCATGAACCCCATTAACATTTCCAATAATGAGATCAGCCACGGGAGAGTCAAAGACGCATACTCGAACTCTACCCGACAAGAAAGGGGTGTCGATCTGCACAATCGCCAATGGATAGTACTCGACATTACTACCAAATGCAATGCAATAGGCCATCTTTCCGATATAATATGTATCTTTAATCAATGTCTTCCTAATGCCAATGGTTGTACAGCCCGTCCCTAAAAACAGATACAGGTTTATTCTCCACAAAACCCTTAAGTTAAGTTAAGGTACCATTCCCATCAACTGATGAAAGGCAAGGCAAAGTGTGACCACATATTAAAATAGGCTTCCCATCAGGCTCGAACAATGGTCTGCACCCCTCACACTCCTCGCTATTAAATGTATCAAGGACAGTAGCTGAATTTGCATGTTCAGTGTTTTCCTTTGGGCTCTCTTTTCGACTGTTTCTTCTCTCATTACAATTGGGGCACTTGGAATCCGTCTCTTGGCGCTTGTAAGGGCTTCTCCTTGGGCTGTCATTATAATTTTTCTTTGGGCTGGCATATGGACTTCTTTGCGGGTTGAAGGGACACCTCTCTGGCGTGCGCGAGGATGTATGTATGGCTTCTTTTCGGTTTTGTCCTGAGCCACACAAGCTGGAAAGGTCTCAGCAACTATCTGCTTGTGAATCGGTTTCCCTGGGTGTGCATTGACATACTGTTGCCCTAGCTCCGTCATAATATTTATATCTTTTGGCTTTCGCTCTTGTAGAAAAGCCACTAACTCTGGATTGCAAGACGATAGGACTTTGTCCTGTAGCATAAGGTCAGATAGACCTTCAAAATCCTTAACAATCCCTGATAGTTCAATCCACCTATTGAACAGCAACTTGATTTCCGCAATAAACTCACTAAAGTCATTGCTTGTTGTAGGAATAGCCTCCTTAAATCTTTCACGGTACCCTTGAGCTGTCAGTCTAAATCTTCGAAGCAGTGTCTCTTTCACCGTGTCATTATTCATGCGATCCTCTACTGGCAAAGCAAAGACACATTGTAAACTTCTTCCGGTTAACAAATTATTGAGCAGAGATGGCCAATCTTCTTTTTTAACCTTCCAAGATACTGCTTCATGTTGAAACCTTTCTAGATACACGTCCATCATATCGACGCCCTCAACAAAGGATGGGAGTCGCAGCTTGAAAGGACGAGTAGACTCCTTAGTAGCTGGTCTAGAACTAGCAACCTCAAGTTCCAGTTTCTTCAAAGTAATTTCTTTATCCGCCTGAATTTCAGCTTTCCTTGTCTCTTCTATCTTTGCTTCCCTGTCAGCCTCAATTTCTAACTTCCTTAGATCTCTTTCCTCCTTGCGTTCCCTCCGTTCCTCAGCATCCACAAAATTTGTCTGGACCCATAATTCAAGTTCATCCCCTGATTTACCAAGTGCCTCTCCCTTGGTGATAAAATCCAAGAGGCTAGTCATCCTGTAATATGTATCAACTATGATAACTATGACAAAATGATGCAACCAAAAAACAATTAAGGAGAGAGAAAAAAAATGTATACCACCTGATATGTCAAATGGTGTCTGGAAAACTATAATGGATACCTCTGCACATATGAGGAACGTCTGTCATACACAACAGATTTTGGATAACTCTTCACACTGGGTCTACACACTGGGTCAATCTCTTGTATCAGTCTGTAGGCATTACAAACTGTAATAAACCAAAATAAAATGTGTCTGCTTATGTTAACACAAATGGTATGATGATGATTGAAATGATAATCACAGAACACACGACACTACAACAATTGATAGGCCGGTGGAGAGGTAGTTATAGACCAAGAAAGTAAGAATAGACCTTATATTTACACCCAAACCTATCGAACGAACAAAAACAGGATATCGTAAAATAACTTATATACACGAATAGCAGAGCAAAGGACTGAGAATCACGACAGAAAAACACCACGAAAGAAAAACTATTATACAAGACAATAAGTAAACAAACTAAACGCAAACAACTAACGCCAACAATTGTTCCACAAATTACACGAGGCTTCACAACTCCCCAAGTCTTAGACAGATTGGGTTCCCTACAGCGCAATTTGTCTCACAAAACCTATTAAAGACAACACAAGGCAAATTTCTTCAATGAAGAAAGATGGATTGTGCTCACCACTCAAAATCACCCTTATACAGAAATCGAAATTAAATACTACCACACAATATGAACGAAACAAAAACAAAACACTGGACAATGAAGTAACCCAAGAGCTCTACTCGTGCACCCTGCAGCAAGGGCAAACAGGAATGAATATATGAATATTTAACTAATAACAAAAGCTAATATAAAAATAACATAAGTTTCTAGTACACTGTAGAAGTGATAGACAGAAGGAAGTCTAGATATGACGAAGCTAAATTGTCAAGTGCTAAAAGGAACTAGTATCAAAATAAACTAAGTTTAGTACACCTTTAGATATAACAGATCATAGGGTTCAAATATAACGTTAATTAATCTGAAAAAATGCTATTGAAGAAGAATGGAAAAAAAACCACTATTAGTTCCGGGCAATAACCTTATCAAGGAAAAAATAAATAAACCAATAAATTAATTAAAAGAAATATAATATATATATATATATATATATATATATATATATATATATATATATATATATATATATATATATATATATATATATATATATATATATATATATATATATTTATATATATATATATAAAGAGATATACAGACGCACAAGTCAAGTAAACAGAAGACTGGAAATTAACAAAATTAATAATAAACTTAACTTAACAATATCCTGTGTCCGCTGCTCCACTTGAGATAGGCACAGGCTTGGAGTCCCGGTGTTACAGCTCAATGATGGACTCCACAAACAACACACTTCTCGTTGCAACACAGCACAGTCAAATGTCGAAATCAGCTCCTACGTGCCCCTCAGCTCTCAGTACGGTGAACCGGATCTTCTTTACTACCGGTACAAGGGGTAGAAAAGGAAAATACCTCTCTCACTGCTTACACCATCTCCAGGCAAGATGTTACGATTTCAGCCGATCACCAGCAAAACAATGGAATTTTTATTCCATTACAAGACCCAGCAGACGATCTTTTTCGTATCAACAGTCATGCCGAACTACACAGCACAGATAAATTGACGACAGATCAGCACACTCATCACGGGGCGAAATAACACAATATCAGTGCGCCGAGGTAAACAAGACTGATTACTGCCTTTCCATTCTTCGTGCTACTTTCCAAAATAACACTGTCGATTTCGTCAAAACTGTCCCTTCGCCTCTCCGCCAGTGATTAAACTATTCTTCGCTCTTAAATATTCAGTCCTTCTGCAGCTATACCATTGCTGACTATCACTGAAATGGAGACTTCAGTTTTGCACATTAAGTTCCTGTGACCTGATTCAAAGAAATAGGCCTACTTTTCTGTTCCGCTTGATATAATTTTTCAACAACAATTCATGAGAAGGCGAAATTGTCAAAAATTGTCAAAAATTCTGCAGAAAATTAGGGGTGGGTCCTCTCTTCCACTTACGAGTACCCCAAAATTGTCAAGTGCTTGCTGTGTGTACACATTGACAAATATGTATTACATACACATGGAGCGACAAACGTGGCTCGTTGTTCACAGCTAATGGTAAATTCACTAAACTCGAACACGTAGATACGATATCCGACGACTTTATGTCACAAACTTGAGTATAACACAATAACACAGGCAGACTGCCGCTTCGGCCATAAATCATCACATAAGAAAAGCACAATGTATGATGTGCATAATTAGAACAGCATCTCATGGAACGAATTTCACAGTATCTCCATATATTTCCTATTTTTCTTCCACCATTTCGCCTTCACTCTCCACGTAATCTCTCCTCGCTCTAATCTCTCTCTCCAATGCCCTTTCTACCCATGACCCTTTTCACACCTGACCAGTCTTTACCACCACTTCGTTCACAACAACTCAGTCATGCCCGTGAACTCGACATTAGCGCTTACTGCTACTAATGCATTCATGCCCGCAGTCAAACTTAACATTCACTCACTTCAACTCACAACTTACATAAACATATCTAGTTCCCACCGGAGCATGAGTACTGACATTCATTCTATAAACCGTTCGTGACAGAAACAAAAGGAATTGTGTCATCAAAATGGTATTAATTCAATAAAATCTCGATAATATTGAATTCACGTATTGCTTTTAAGCAATTGTGGCTAAAATCACGATAGTGGTAATCAAGTATGTAGTGAGCTAATTAAATGTCAAGGAAACACATTTCCTCCAGAAAATGTTCCATCTTAAATCGTCAAGTTATTAAGTGATACCAATAACCTATTGAGGCAATTCCAATGTTAATGTTACGTCCGTTTCTTAAAATGAATTATCATACACTGTAGAATAAATTGCGAAATAAAGTTAATCAGTTGAGTATGCTCAAACTCAATGTTTTTCAACTATCATTGTCCATTGTCCAGAGAAATTCAGTTCTCCAAAATTGATTAAGTTTGTTCTGCGATTCTGTAGATCGATGATTCAGAAGTGAGAAGTGTCTGAATTATCTCTCGCTTGTACTAGAAGCATGTTTTGATTACTTCCCTTTACATGAAGTTGTGCACTATTAAAATTTAAAAATACCGTTCAATGTTATCAAGTGCATCAATGAATGGAATAATTTGTACGACGTTCACAATATGTTCCTGTAAATACTGAGCAAGGCTGTTTGTCTTGAGCCATATTGATCATCTCTAGAGCAGTTTCGTTCATTAACGTAAATGACAGGCCGATATATAGTTTCACTGTCAATAATGTACCATGGATTGTCATAAATACCAAATGAATAGTGTCATTCCTGAAATGTGATCAATGTCTGTCCTGTTGGAAGAACAAAATGTTTGCTGTATACGTCAACAGGATTTGATGCATGCTGACGTGAGTTCAATGATTGAAATAGTGTTGATGAAGTGCTAGTGATTGATACATCTGGAGAGGACATCCGCAACAACGTTCTTGTCCCCTTTGATTGCACGTATGTTGTAGTCATAAGCTTGTAAGGACATTGCATACCTTGCAGTGCGCTGGTTTCGGAATTTTGCAGATTGAAGAAATTACAGGGCCCGCTGATCAGTCTCGATCGTGAAATGGGCGCCTATTAAATATCGTTGAAGTTTGGTTATGCTCCAGATGATTGACAGCAATTACTTCTCAAGAATTGGATACTTGGTTTCCGTAGGTGTAAGTTGTCGACTAATGCAGAGCATTGGGTGCAGAATTCTGTCGAAATATTGCATGAGCGAACCACCGATTCCATAGCTTGAGGCGTCGACTCTAAGAATAAAAGGAAGTTGAGGATTAGGCAATCTCAAAATAGGTGCCTTAGAAAAATACAATTTAATGTAGTTTAAAGTATCAGACCATGATTGATTCCAGACAACCTTATTGGGAGCATCATTTTTAAGTAGCGCTGACAGAACTGAAGTTAAATCAGCAAAATTCGGAATGAATTTCCTGTAAAAGTTGACAAGACCTATACGACTTCTAACTTGTTTCTTGGTTTGAGGTACCTGAAGATTTAAGATTTTAGAGATAATGGAATCCTCATATTTTAAGCAACCGTTACCAACCTTATGACCAAGGAAAGAAATTTCCTTACAGCCGATCTGAATCTTAGATGGTATGGCAGTAAGATTGTGTAGGCGCAGAGTTTGTAGTAAGGAGTGAAGACCTACAAAATGATCATTCCAAGAACAGTGGAACAGACAAATGTCGTCTATATAAGTGATATTGTCATCACGATCAGAAAAAACATTCTTTCATCATGCGCACAAATGTCACAGGAGCATTCATCAACCCGAAACACATATAATTCCAGTGGAACAAACCCTTGTGCGTAGAAAACTCGGTGTACGGCTTAGAACTTTCAGAAAGTGGCTCCTGCCAATAGCCCTTCGAGAGATCGGGTTTATTGAAATATGTAGCACTGGAAAGTCTATCAAGAAGATTCTCAAGTACCGGCATCAGTTCAGCATCACTGATGGTTATGCTGTTAAGCCGACGAAAATCAATACAGGTACGAATAGATTTGTCTTTCTTTCTAATTATCACCATGGGAAAAGAATAAGATAAATATGATGGTGAAATAATCTCTAAACTAATCATATCATCAGTCTCCTTGTCTACCTGAGCCTGAAAATGAATCGGAATAGGATAAGGCATGCGATTTATTAGAAGATGATTAATGAGCTGAATATCATGTGTAATGATATCAGTATGACCTGGAATATCCGTCAGTACGTCTTGAAAAGACTGTAAGATGTTAGAAATTTGATTGTTTTGTTCGACTGATAGGTCAGTAGAAATAGATACATTTTTTCCACGGTTCTGTAGAATGAAGTGGAGGTAAAGGTATAGATACATGAATATCAGAAATATCAGGGAGCTCTGCCAGTTACCCCTGAATGACAGCAAGAGAAGAGTGACGATCAGTGGTCGATAGCGTCGAAAACTGGTCTGAGATTGTTAGGACGAGAGTGACATTTTTGAAGCATGTTGATGTGAAATGTTTTCTCTTTTCCTTTTAAATCAACAATATAATCAACATCAGAAATTCTAGCTATCACTCTGTATGAAATTAAGGGTCGATTTTCTTTTGTGTGTAGAAGTACAAAGCCATAAATGACGCAACTTTCTGTCTTGGTTTATTAATGCACGAGCTCTTTCCTTCGCCTTTTCTGAAGAGTCTACTGCTATCTGGCATGCGTCAATAATATTTTTTCGTAGATTGAGAACATACTCGTACGAGGTTTGAACCGCCTGTGTCATATCTGAACAAACCAAAAGTTGTTTTAAAATGGACATTGATCCACAAGGTTTTGCACCGAATATAAGTTCAAAGGGTGAAAACCCTGTATGTTCGTTAGGAATTTCACGATATGCGAACAATACAGCTGGGAGTATTCTATCCCAATCTTGCGGATAATTTTTTGCCTAAAAGTTGCTTTAATGACCGATTTAAGCGCTCGATTTTCCCGTTTGCGATGGCGTGATAGATACTACTAAGTGAACCATCGATCTCAAATATCTTCATAACTTGTGGCATCACTTCAGAAACAAATTGCGTTCTCCTATCAGGAAGTATGTTTTCTGAAAATCCCAGCCTGCTATTAATAAGTGGTAGTGCGTCAGCAGCATCTGTTGTAGAGATTTTTTTAAGATGGATAGTGTTACGCACAGATAGTTCTGAGGCAATATATGTATTTACCTGTCTTGATTGTACACTTTAATTTTGTAATCCAAGGTGCATAACTCTTGATTAGCGGAGGTTACATTTTACAATTGTTGTTACCTTCTCTTGTGTCTTAACCTGACTGTCGGTTTATTATTAGACCCATGTCTGGTTGTTTCCTTATATGGCTAGAATATGTCATCTGTTCTTGGAATGTTTGTAACCTGAGTTGAGGTTTATTCTCTGACCATATAAGGCTCGTTTTGGTCAAGTATCTTTGCTTGGTATGTGTCCAACATCGGCCCATTTGAGTTGAACTCAGGGGTCAAGCGCTTCTGCGCATGTGTCGAATTTAAGGTTGCTTGAAAAAGACTTCCGTTCCAGGAGTCTAACAAGAGTTCTGATCGGAGTGAGACGCGTTTTCAGCGTCCGTGATCATTTGTCGGGGAATATGAATGTCCTCTCGAGTTGTTAGTTTATCTAAAGATGATTTTCCCCTTTGTGATTCTAAGCGCCTGGAGGCATGTGAGTTGTGGTGATTATTTCGGAAGAAAGGTAATTGCTCTTCATGATATTATTTGTCGCCAGTTGTTATGATTGACATTTTGTAGGCTGCTTGCTAACTTTCCCCACTGGGCGGGAAAGAGTCTACTGCCTTAAGAAGTTACAGCTCACGAATCACCCTGTCTTCTATGCATCGGGTTGATGCATGCCCCAAGGGCTATCTGTTGGTTGAACTCTTTGCTCCGGCGGTCTCACGTCAGTCAAGGTTTGACACCTTTGCTATTAAAGGAACTTAGAGGACATTGCCTGATGTACTCCAGTAGATATGTATGTCTTGCTGGGGGTCAGAAAGGGAGAGTTGGTTTACTCCCCTACATCTATATATCTCGGCTGTAGTAGAAATGGATGATGGTTTCAGCACCTGATTATATCTACAATCGTTTTCTGATGTATTGATACCAATTATATTATTCACCATTACTATGCTATATGTCGTCAAGATCGTACTGACTTTGTATATGCTGATGAACGTCTACTGTCCTGTGTCGTGAATAAATGCATGAAACGTCACCAGCTGTTACCATTACTGACTTTCCTCGTTGTGAGTCAAAGTGACGTCCTTGTGACCTGTGTACTGTAGTCCTGTGTGGACCTTCATGTTCTATCAACACATCAGACAACCTACCAGACACGAGACACCCTTCAATACAGCCTTCAACATCCCCTGGTGTCTACAGAAGTAATATCACCACCACACTTCGGTGGCTACAAAATAATTACACTAACATTTTGTGGCCAATCCTACTTCTACTTTTTGGGTGGCCAATACTTACTTTCAACATTTTTGGTGGACAATAATCACCACTGCCCCTGTGGTGGACTACAACAATAATACTTCAACAGATAGCCGCAGGCCAACGAGTGCACATGTCTATGTACGTGAGAACATATCTGTGGCCTCTATCCGACACAACTGGTAATGATCCTATAATATCAATCGCCATTTTTGCGAAAGGTCGAATTTGTTTATCAGAAGCTTGAATAGGAGCAGTGTGCTTCGCACCTACAGATGCTACCCTTTGACAAGCTGTACATGTTCGACAAAAAACCTTAACGTCTCTAGTAACTCCTGGCCAAAAGAAATTTGATAGTACTCTTTGCTTTGTTCTGGCAATACCCATGTGTCCTGCACAATTTACATTGTTCATGGTAACTGTAGCGAAATCTGTGAGATAATCGCTTATTTCAGTAAGATTCTAGTCCTATGATAATAAATACACCAGCCCTCAGGTGTCTGACTATTTTCATCTTCAACGCCAGTAGAGCGCTGCCTTTTGTGCAGTGGAAATGCTTAAAAAATGACCCGCCGTAAAAATCTAACACGCTTTTAGTTTCGGTTTAGAAACGTACAATAAACATTTTAACATCTCGCCGATCTGCTGCACGAAACGGCGGAAAAAGCTTGTAATTA
This sequence comes from Oreohelix idahoensis, assembly GCA_024509875.1. Classification (NCBI taxonomy): domain Eukaryota; kingdom Metazoa; phylum Mollusca; class Gastropoda; order Stylommatophora; family Oreohelicidae; genus Oreohelix; species Oreohelix idahoensis. The sequence goes on along the minus strand of JAMPIV010008278.1, from coordinate 5,648 downwards.
ACGATTTGCCAACTGTGTGACCAAACTGGCGTTTGAATTAACGTAATATGTTAACTTTAACACTAAAATTTGTAATAATTCGGACATTTCCCAGTAGTAAGAACGAGACGATTGTATTAATTAACGCCAACACTACCAAAGTTTTGAAAAAACCCCTCTTCGCTCTGCAAGTGGACTCTTTAATATATACACGCTGTGGGCAAAGCCAGCAGAGACAAACACACAGACAGTTTTCCATTTCCTCCTAGCGGTAAAATTCTGACGTCACTCAAACGAGTTGGTTTATTTGAATAATGATAGAGACAAGCGGGGGTAGGGGGGGGGGGAGAGATGGCCGACTTGTGTAAAAGTTATATTTGACGATTGACAGTGACAAAACTGAAAATCTAAACCATATTGAAACTGACCATAAAAATCATTTAGTATCATAGCTTAGTGTCCCCTGAGCAAAAATATGTTTTAAAAAATATGGTAGTCCAAGTATTAGCCAAGGTATTGAGAAAATACTAAATGTCTAAGAACGCTTGGACGGACAGACCGTTGTTCTTGCTCGTTACACATAACGTTATTGGGGACGCTAGTTTAAAAAAGAGGCATTGGAGTAATTCAAATCCTATTGGTTGGTATAAGAGTATAGGAGTAAAAGGGGGAGATAGGGAAATGTTAACTAAACATCTTTTTCTATTGGCATAACTAACGCAGACTGACCAATGGACTAAGAGGCACATAGTTTGTTTGGAGTTTTGGTTTTGTTTTTTCAAACTAAATTCAAAAAGAGGTAGTAGTGCCTGCTTTCATTGGTCGGCTCTAATAGATATTGGCAAGAGGCGTAGTGGTCTCGTGGCCATTTGACTAGAAAATTTTATACTAACAACTACGTTGAGAGCAGATTTGATAAATTGTAAAATTAACTACTAAATTCACTATCTGGACGGGGCAGAACAAAACTGAGGAAATATTCTTTGCCAGCCAACGTTATTTGTGACATATTTCTTTGAACTAGTGGTAAGAATGCTTTATGTATTTACATGCTTGATTAAAACTGCACAAGTTAGATACTGCTATGGGGAAAAGTGAAGGACATGCCGGGAGCAAACATTATTGAGTCCTCACATTGAACTGTATTTGACTGTTGCATATTATTATGATTTTGTATTAACTATTTTGTATTGGAAGATGTTAGGAAGCCTCAGTGTTCCATGAACACTCTTTAGCATGCCTAGAGCGTTTATAATTTAGAAAAGAAAAGAAAAATCATATAAATGGAGATGTGGTTACTCCACGTTGTTGTATTGAAGCAAACTAGGTAAAAGTACAGTGGCGTATCTGCCATACGGACCTGAGGTGTGGTCACAGAAAGGTGTGAGTCATATAATTAGGGGCTGATGCACATGAATGCATACGAGGCTGACCCCATACCTTCATGTATACATAGGGATAAGAAGTTGTGATCAGATCTGAAAAGGCCAGGGTGTCTTTTTATTGCAGAGTTTTTATTTCCTGTTACCATCCGGTGACAGGAAACCTGATGAGTGAGTGAAAAGTGTAAAGTCTCCATTCAAAAGTTGCTGTCAGCTGATAGCCTGAAGGAGCTTGTGTGTGGGTGCTGATCTATTATATCTGCAACGACATCCTGACTTATTATCGTCATACCAAGAATCCCAGGTGACACGTTAACAGCTGGGACATCTGACACTTCAGCATAATAAACTGGTTCTTATCAAAATAAAACTGAATTATATGGGGAATGACGAAAACAACAGCTCCTCATAACCAATGACTATCACTAGCAGTTATTAAAGTTTTAGTCTGTGAATACACCTACAGGAACTCTATATAATAACATTACATTCATAGGACCAAGAGTCCATATTTTTTAGTTAAAGCATTATATGTAAATATATTTCCTCATTTTCAAAGACCTGTCCAAAAGAGATGGCGGGACAGGCAGATTAAATTGTACAAAGAAAAAACATTCCAATTTTAAAAGAAAACTTTAACCAGTCTTATTTATTTTCTTATAGTGAATTAAAGTGTATTGTGTTAATGTCCCATCATCTTCATTTCACCCCTAGACACTAGAGACATCATACACCAGCCACTAGAATCAAAATACGGACTGTGTGAGATCTAGGGAGGTAGCTTTAGGTTCCCTGATACATATATATATCATTTTCATCATCATCATCTTTTTTTGAGTCAGGGACCTACATGTGCTTGACCTCATACAGTTGACACAGACACAGCTATCTTTCTTGTTAGGTATAACATCTTAACCTCCCCAGCAAAATTACATTTGCTACATAAATTGGGGGCTCGTCCGGGATTGGAACTTCTAGTACTACATATATTAGGGTTTTAGCTATAACAACATTTCTATTAACCCAGGGAATCCCCATTATTAATATTGCCCAAGATATAGGAATTGATGAAATGTCAGAGCCTGGAATAATTAATTAAGTTGTACTTGTTTTAGAAATTGATTTAGAACATTTTAGTATTTATCAGATGGCGGATTTGGCCAAGTTTCGCTCTGCTGCTGTGCAGATTGCCAAAGAGATGAACATGGAGGGTCAAGGTTTGATTGACTATGTCACTTCAGAATGTGATAAGTTTATTGCTAGGGAAGAACATAGGTTAGCTGAAGAGAGGAGAATGCAGTTAGAAGATGCCAGGGAGATGAAGAAATTAGAGTTAGAATAAAAGGCAAAAATAAAACGTTTACAAATCGAGGCAGAGAAGGAGGCTAGGGCTTTAGAGGCAGAAGAAAAGAGATTGGCTGCCGAAAGGTAAGCAGCAGATAAAAGATTAGAAAGGGAAGCAGAAGAAAAGAGATTGGCTGCCGAAAGGGAAGCAGCAGATAGAAGATTAGAAAGGGAAGCAGAAGATAAAAGGTTGCAGAGGGAGCATGAGTTGCGACTAAGGGAGTTGGAGTTGCAAGGCCATGCTCCTGAAAATGGTCACAGTCCCTCTACCTCTGATGCTACTGCTAGTCAGGGGGCCTCCACCTCAGCTATGGGGTTTCACTTAGATTATTTTGTTGAGAGAGATGACGATATTGAATCATATTTAAGTAGGTATGAGGTATTAGCCACAAGTTATGGGTTAGAAAAAGAAAGATGGAGCTTGAAGTTATCCCAAGGTCTTCGGGAAACAGCTTATGAAGTTTTTTCCACAATGAGCAGGGATGACCAAGACAATTATGACATGTTAAAGCAGGCTCTTTTGTTAAGATACGAAAAGAATGGTGAATTTTACAGGAAAAAGTTTAGAAATGCCAAGCTACTGTCGGGTGAGACTTATCACCAGTTCTCTGCACGGTTAGAGACTTACTTGGAGAAATGGACTGCTCTGGGGAAAACCCAAGATCTTAAAGAAATGATCCTTATTGAGCAATTGAGAGAGTCCATGGCTCCAGACTTGAGAAAGTTTCTCATGGAACAGGGTGCAGAGAGGCTGGGGGAGTTACTTAATGTCGCTGAGAGGTATCAGGCAGCCCAGGCAGAGGTAGCTGGCGCCAAAAAAAGCATGTAGAAAATTATAGGGCCCCACAAACTCAAATAGATTTGATAATAAAGATCAGGGAAACAAGTTTAAGCAAAATTTTGATAGGCCACGCAATGATAATAAACATAAAAACTCACAGTTCAATGACAGGAAATATGAGGAAAGAAAACCCCTTTATCAAGGAAGATACTATTGTAAATGGTGTAAGAGAGAGGGTCATGACACCAAATTTTGTACAAGGAAACCTTCTGGATGTGCTGCTATGAAGTTGGGGAAAAAGGAAGAAAAGGTAAAACTTACTGGACAGCAGAAACCTTATCATCCCCCTAGTTTGTGAGGACGTGGTATGTAATGGAGTCACAATTAGGTGCCTTTACGATACCGTTTTGAATTTTGATTCCGTTGTGAGTGCGCACTTGGTGAACCCGGATCAGTATACCACAGAAACAGTGGAGATTCAAGGGGCGACCAAGGACCTACCACTCATGACACTTCCCATTGCAAGGATAACAGTGAAAACTCGCTATGTGGAAGGAGTAATCAGAGCAGCCGTGATCGACGCACCCATCTACCCTCTGATATTGGGATGTCGTTATGTCTTCTTGGGGAATCCCAAGAGACCTGTGGTCCTGGCAGCAGCCCAGATCCGTTCACAATCCAGTAAGGAAGAAGATGAGCCAATAAATACTCATCCAGAGGAGATGAGGAAGGCACAGGCTTAAGATAGGACACTCAAGCCTTGCTTTAAGAAATTACCTAAATGCCACACTCCTCCAAGCAAAGGGGATTATTATATGAAGAACAAATTGTTGTACAGGAAGACCGGAACTGGAACAAATGGTCACAGCCAACTGGTACTTCCAACTTCATATCGGGAGAGAGTGTTGGAATTAGGACATGCAGTTCCCTTTAGTGGTCATATGGGGATCAGCGCAACCGGACAGCGTATAGCTTGTCATTATTTCTGGCCCGGGATAACGGAGGACATAAAGAGATATGTAAAATCCTGTCCAGAATGTCAGAGAGTAGCTCCGAAGCATTGGACTGCTCCAGCAACTCTAGGGGAAATGCCCATAGTGGGAACACCTTTTGAGAGAGTTGCAGTGGATATTGTGGGACCTCTCACTCGGACCAAGAGGAGGAACAGTTATATCTTTACTCTGGTGGACACTTGTTCTATGTGGGGAGAGGCGGTAGCCCTGTCGTCAATCGATTCGAAACATGTGGCAGAGGTATTACTTACTATATTCTCAAGGTTAGGATTCCCGCATCAAATCTTGACTGATAATGGCTCTCAGTTCAAGGGGAAACTAACAGAAGAAGTTTTTAGGTTATTTCAAGCCAAGCACTTTCATTGTAGTCCGTATCACCCCGTAGAGAGGTTCAATGGGACTCTCATTTCTATCCTGAGAAAGCTGGAACATGAGAAACCTGATACGTGGGACCAATATTTGCCCGCTGCATTGTTTGCTTATCGGGAAGTTCCACATAATTCAACCGGGATGGCTCCCGCAACCCTGTTATTTGGGAGGCCAATAAAAGGTCCACTGGAAGCATTGTTAAGGACGTGGACTGGTGAGAAGGCAGAAGAGACTGTTACCTCATCATATCAATATGTGAACGAACTGACCACTCGTTTAAAAACTAGTTGGAAACTGGCAAATGAAAATTTGAGACAAGCCAGGAAAAAGCATGCTGCTTATTATAACAAAAAAGCGAAGGATAGGGAGCTTGCTGTAGGGGAGAAGGTGCTTCTTCTATTACCAGGCAGCAACAATAAACTTCAGATCGGATGGCAAGGTCTATATACAGTTTTGGAAAAGGTATCCAGAACAAATTATAAGATAGACAAGAAGGGAAAGGAAAAAGTCTATCATGTGAACCTTTTGAAGAAATATCTGGACAGACAAATCCAGGTAGGAACACACTTAATGGCCTTGTCAATTGCCACCGAAATGACAAATGAACCTCTTACCTCATTTGAATATCCACTGAAGCCAAGTGAAACGTTTGAACAGGTGAAGATCAGTAATCACCTGACAAAAGGACAGAGGGAGATGATTCAACAGGTCCTGGAGAAACATACAGACGTGTTAACGGATAAGCCGGGGCACACAAATTTGTTGGAATATGATATGAAA
>JAMPIV010008277.1:25000-32377 GCA_024509875.1 Oreohelix idahoensis | reverse complement strand
TACGGAATCAATCGATGACAGGCGCTTATGCCTCTCCCCACATAGATATACACAGTGTCCCACCAGCAGTCAGTAATGTAGCTGTCTCCCTCTCTTGGTTCGGCTCGTCGAAGACAGGTCACACAAGACGCCACCGCAACGAGAGGGTGGATCAGGAGTGAGAAGGAGATGAGAAGAGAAGAGCAAAGACCACGAGAGAGGAGTCAGAAGAGAGCAACGCACAAGAGAGCCATGCAAGAAGAAGAAAGAAAGAAAGAGCGACCAGACAGAAGAAAGCAGAGCAAGAGCCAAGCAGACGCCAAGAAGCAGACAGCAAAAGAAGGGGAAGTCCGAACAGAAGAGATAAGCCCAAAAAAGCAGAGAGACGAGACAAAGAGACACGAAAGAAGAACGAAAAGGCAGGGAGAACGAAAGAAAAGGAAAGTGAGCAGAGCAGGAGAACCAAAGAGACGACCAGATTGCGCTGATTCCCATATGACCACTGAAGGGAATCGCATGCCCTAGTTCCAACACTTTAGTCCTATATGAAGTGGGAAGGACCAGCTGTCCGTGACCATTGGATTCAGATCCAGTCTTCCTATATATTAGTTTGTTCTTCATATAAAACTCTCCCTTGCCTGGAGGTGTATGAGATTTGGGCAACTTCTTGAAACATGGCTTGAGTGTTTTGTCCTCAGCCTGTGCCTTCCTCATCTCATCTGGGTGAGTATTTATGGGATTATCCTCCTCCTTTTTTGACTGTGATCTGGTCTGCACTGTTGCCAATATCACAGGTCTCTTGGGATTCCCCAAGAAGACATATCTACACCCCAATATTAGAGGTAGATTGGCTCATTTATCACTGCTGCTTTTATGATTCCTTCCACATATCGCGTTTTCACTTTTATTCGGGCGACGGGAAGTGTCATGGTAGCTACATCCTTGGTTGCAGTTTGAATCTCCACTGTTTCTGTGGTGTATTGATCGGCCTGCACCAGGTGAGAACTCACAACGGAATCGTAATCTAAACCGGTATCATATAAACATCTTATAGTGACACCATTACAGATGACATCTTCACACACTGGGGGGTGGTATGGTTCCTGTAATTCTTCAGGTTTGCCCTTCTTTTCCTTTTTCCCCGATGTCATAGCAGCAAAATGAGGAGGTTTCCTTCTACAATGGTCAGTGTCATGATTGTTCATCTTACAATTTTTACACCACCTTTTTCCTTGGTTGAAAGATTTTCTTTCATCATATTTCCTTTCATCGAATTGTGGGTTTTTATTTTTATTTTCATACCGTGGCCTATCAAATTGGTGCTTACCTTTATTTTGATCCTTAGGATCAAATTTATTAAAGTTCTGTGGTGCCCTAAAGTTGTCCACCTGTTTCTTTTTATTACCTGTTACCTCTGCTTGAGCTGCTTGATACCTTTCAGCAACATTTAGCAACTCACCCAGCCTCTCTGCACCTTGTTCCATGAGAAACTTTCTCAGGTCTGGAGCCATGCACTCTCTTAATTGCTCTATAAGGACCATTTCCTTAAGATCTTGGGTTTTCCCCAGAGAAGTCCATTTCTCCAAGTATGTCTCTATTCGTGCAGAGAACTGGTGATAGGTTTCACCTGACAGTAGTTTAGCATTCCTAAATTTTTTCCTATAGAATTCTGCATTCTTTTCATATCTTAACAAAAGAGCCTGCTTTAGCATGTCATAATTTTCCTGATCACCTCTACTCATTTTTGCAAAAACTTCATAAGCTGCCCCACGAAGTCCCTGAGATAACTTTAAGCTCCACCTTTCTCTCTCTAACCCATACGTGGTAGCTAATAGTTCATACCTATTTAGGTAGCTCTCTATATCATCGTCTTTCTCAACAAAATGATCTAAATGAAAATTCATAGCTGAGGTTGAGGCTCCCTGGCTAGCAGTGGCATCAGAGGCAAAGGGACTGGCACCATTTTCAGGAGCATGGCCTTGAAACTCAAACTCCCTTAGTCGTAACTCATGTTCCCTTTGTAATCTTTTATCTTCTGCTTCCCTTTCTGCAGCTAATCTTCTTTCTTCTCTTTCTGCAGTCAATCTTCTTTCTTCTGCTTCCAATTTCTTAGCCTCAGCATCAATCTGCAACCTCTTAGTCTCAGCCTCAGCCTCAAATTTTCTTTCGGCTTCAAACCTTCTTTCTTCGCGTTCAATAAATTTGTCACATTCCGTAGTGACATAGGCAACCATAACTTGCCCATCTAATCCTAACTCCTTTGCAGTCTGAACAGCAGCAGATCGAAATTTGGCCAGGTCCGCCATTGTCTATCAATATATATCTAATGGACAACACAGGCACCGTGAGCTCAACCTTATTTAATTCCACCCAAGGATACCTTTTTAATTCTTATTATTCCCTGAAGTGAATTACCCCCACTATTTTTAATAGGGAAAGATTCAAAATCCCAAGAGCGAGACCCCAATATATGTGGTGAAGTGGGATGTTATAAATATTTATAGGGGACTTAGTGTACTGACTGAGATCAGCTGTGAAGGTATATATATCTAATAAGAGTAGTGTATTATATATAACCTTACTTGCTGCCACATATGTATACCTCAGTCAGAATTATTCTGGAATAGTGTGATGACTACGTTGTATGTCTAGGGTATGGGTATGATGAAGTGTAAGTCATAACAACAACAGACAGATAAACAATTTAATTTATTCCACCACACTTGACAACACTGTGCCACTCACATACATATAACACTCTAAAGGATATCTTAAAGGAATCACTGATAACTTTTCAAATAACAATATGTATTCATTGCTGTTATGAATGAATATGTGTCCTGATTCAAAAACAAAGGGAACCAGGAATCACAATCAATTTTACTTACAAGTTATATGTACAGAATTTATCAATATGAATATGGTAATGTCATATATTATTAAAAGTATCCTATGTGTGTCAGTTGTGTAGTAGTAATATGAGGTAATACTGGTTTTGTTTTGTTCAAGCTCTGTTGGTATTTGTCATCATGACTTCAATAGTTTGTCTTTATGGGAACTATTATTGGAGATGTTCTCAGTTCCTGATATTAACACAATTTAATTCCCCTCTTAATGTTATTTTTACAAGGTCATTTTAAGCTGGAGGTACATAATTTTGAGCTCAGCTGGCCACATCAGCTTATCTTGCGTGATGGCGGCAGGAAAAGACTCCTCTGCTCGATTCTCCCCTGGGCTCTGGAGACACCTCACTGATAGCTAAATGGACCAAGGAGTATGCTGTCCGACTCTGGATTCAGCAAAGCTCTGACCAGGTGCTGCTCAATACCATCAAGACCACGGTCCCTGAAAACAAGAAGGATGTACCTTCTACTTCATAACTAATTTATACTCTCTTTTTACACTGAGCACAATACATCACAAACATTGAGTTCAGAGCGTTAGGCCAACTGTCAGCTTCATCTGAAATACTTTATACCAGTATTTACCTCCTTAATGGTTACTACGCCTCTGCACTTCCAGCATTATTTCTGTCTAATCAATAATCTAGGTGTCAGTGTACTGTTTGGCCATTCCATGCAGTTTTACTTTCCTCCGACACCTTCTGTTCAGGCGGGAGCATTATAGGCTTTACATCATGTTTGCTACTGAACTACACATATATACAGGCATAAATTAACAATTCACATTCAATTTTCATTAAAAGATACTGAATGTTTCAAGCTTACCACAATTCATGGAAACAAACACAGATACGTTGATTAGCAATGAATTCTGGCACAACTACTGGCACAAATTCCCATCTGCTTATGTTCCAGGCTTTTATTTAGCAAAAATATGAGCTGGCTTCAACGCACTGTTGCTTTATCAAGCTTATTTGACTAGTGGTCTCGAACTAACGCTCCTAAGTGAGTATATCAGCGAGTCTAGCCAATGGAGCCACGTTTCGACAAGTGTTTGAAAAAATTTTAACTTCCTACGTCTCCCCTAACAACCAAAGATAGTATTTATAGCCCGACTAATCGTGTGTAGCCTTACATATCATTCCAGCCAATCAGTTCAAATGTAACTTGTGGCCCATTTCCCGTACAATGGTGGATTTAAAAAAAATCTACCACTGAGCGATTCTGATTTTGGGTGTTGTCTGACAGCACCATCATTTTATTTTGGCTATAACTTGTTAATTCCTAGACTATTTGCATAACGTTGTACATATTCTTTGTCAGCAAACCCTAAGGAACCCAAATATATATATTTAATAGAACTAATATGCTGCGTTCAAAATATGCAATTCCTTCTACCTCCTGTTTCGAAGATGTGCTGTCTGGGTACTGTAATGTTTTCAAACGTAAACCCATCTATTGTTATCTTTCCTAATAAGCGTTTTTTGTGATTTTAAAACCTAACTCTGGGAAGGGTAGTGAATTTATCACTGTCCGTCCGAAAAAGTTAGTGCATGTGGCCTTACACGCGTGATAGTAGTAATTGTGTATCGCGTTACGCTTGTTGGGGGTGGCATTAATAGCGAGACGCGTGTTTAATTTTGCATGCGTTCCTGATTTTATTCGCCCCTCTCTCTTTCTATTTGAGTCCATCTGTTCGTTCGTTTTGGTAACGTAATATAATTAATGGTAGGATTAATTTAGGTCATTACGCAGTCTGCCTCTCAATGTTTTTCTTAGAAATACAGCACACGTTTCATTGAAGAAAGCGGGTAATAATACAGTAGGCTTTTACTATCAACGTGAAAGCGTTACAATTTGCAGACGAAGCAGAAAACAAGGGGGATTTCGAGTACTGTCATTGTGACAGCACTGTTATTTTACCATTGCTCTTTTCTTTATTAGAATTTATTTGTTAAGCTTTACATTTACCTTTTAATTTATATATGTGGATTAGAATATTCCACGACACCCACCCACGTGTCAATTCACACAAATATAAAACTGGCGTTTTCTTTATACACACGCGTGGACGACGCGCCGCCTTTCATGACCACGTGGTGTTATCTTGATATTTTGCTAACAAGCCAATATCATCTAAATTCAAGTAATAGATGCTTCTCTGTCCAGTTTCATGTATAAAACACTCTCCTACTAAATTTGCCCGGTCTGATGGATGAAATACTTGATACTAAACTCTTACATACGTGATTTGGTCTTAACACTAGTGAAATATATCCACACATTATTTCCCCTCAATTATATTTCAAGACTAAATTATCAGGTCCTGGAAACACATTCACTTTGTCATTTAAACATTAGAACAGACACGCTGAATACTAATAATAAAACTACAGAATACTAAAGCTAATTTAAATTAACTCACGTGCTCAAGGCATTTACAGCTTGGCTCTGTCTGTCTAACTTCGTCTGTTCTCTCTGGGCGGCTGTGGCAACATAGGCCCGCTTGCCGGCCGCTTTCTCTTTTATAAGCCCTAGCCTACTCACTCAAGTTACTGCGCGCTGGGCGTATTAATCTTGGCTACTTAAATATCACACGCGATTATCGCTTTAGGAATAGCGAAAACACAAATAAAACCTACAGCTATTTAATATAACACACGAATATCAAATATGACTCACAACTATACACCACAATTATATGTAGGCTTTATTATGGCCTCATTACATATCTTCTACTTCAGACTTTTCACAACCCAAAATGCTTCGCGCACATCGAAAATAATCTGCCTAGAAACAGGTAGAGGGCGGGCGTCTCCCTCTCTCGTCAATCGCTGAATATATATATATATATATATATATATATATATATATATATATATATATATATATATATATATATATATATATATATATATATATATATATATATATATATATATATATATTATTCAGCGATTGACGAGAGAGGGAGAAAGTGGTAGAGAAACCGAGAGGCATACAGACAACAATACAAATGTTTGGTTTATATCCAAAATCTATTAAGTCGCTTTTGTTTTAAGAGGATTTAGTGTCGGCACTTAAGCTTAAGGAAAGCTCTTATTGTCAGACGAGTATTTGTCAGAATATAACAAATGTCTCCTCTTGCAGACTAAATATAAATAATGCAAATCGTTTTTAATCACGAATACTACACAAGAACAACCACGGTTCTGTCGATCATCAATAATTTATTTTTTTGACGTAATTTTAATCCTCATGGTCATTGAAAAACTAGTAACGTTTTTACATTGTCAAGTCTTCACTCATATCCAGTAAATTTATATGAAACAAACGAGACAGAACATTAACAGCCATTGTATTATACAAAATGCTATGTTACATTAATATAAGAGCTAATGTTGAGATCCTTTTGTTTTTTCTACGCATGATTTCCAAGCAGCAATTGTTTGGTTCTCCCTTGTAACGTCAGTTTATGGGCCATTTAAGATTTTATTTCATTGTATTTGGTTGTAGGAATTTAAAAAAAAACATAAAACTTACTTGTCAAATGGCAGTTATTGATTCTTGTTTTGTCATTAAACTCATTTATATTCAATGGGAGCGTTCGGTTGATAGAGTGGTTAGAGCGTTGGTCTCTCGTGACAAAGGTACCGGGTTCGAATCATGGTACCGATACACTTCAGTCTGCCCAGCTGTAAATGGGTACTTGATTTTGAGTTACGGAAGGAAAAGGCAGCGAGGGCAGGAACTGGTCACCCCCACCTCTCGATGCTGGACCTAGTATAGTGAAGTCTCAATCACTTCATTCCTCTACGACATTGTCTGCTACGGGATTACCTTTACCTTTACTTGTATATTCAATAGACACAAGTGGGGATATAACCATTTAGAAATCAGAATAGACTTTTCACTCACGCTGTACAACGACAACGACAACGACAACAACAACAACAACTACAAAGACAACGACAACAACCACGACAAAGACAACGACAACGACAAAGATGTCTTGTTAAACAAATTTAGGAATAGAGTTTTGAACTACCACTAGTCCACTGGTTGTAGAGGGAATTTTTAGTCAACTTTATACAGAGTCTCTTTCTTTTTTTTCACCCTATTGTCAACTATATGTAGCATCAGCGTGGGTTTCTGTCAGCCGAGAAACCTTTAACAACACTTCAGATCTAAGGGTCTTTTATATTTGGACATGCGCCCTAATATAACCGACTAGGTTGAACAGGACGCGTCTCGCCAAAACGAGGCAAAAGTTTTACATAAAAATAAAAAAACAGAATAGTTAATGTTATCAGTATTATCGGGGGACTGTGTACGTCCATCATTGTATGTAGGAAGAAACAACAATTCAAAGTACTGGCGTTCTTATCTCTCCAGAGAACATAAGAAGTGGTTATATCTCAAGATAAGAAGCTACTGTCTTAACGGTTTAAAACGCGTTAATTTATTCCTTGAAATCAGGAGTGGGCGAGATGTC
>JAMPIV010008277.1:0-20000 GCA_024509875.1 Oreohelix idahoensis | reverse complement strand
TAGCACAGAAGAGAAAACCAATGATGGTGAAGATGAAATAAAGATGGAAGAACTGAAGGCAGCACTGGAGAAAATCAAGATGGGCAAAGCAGCAGGGCATGATGGTATAACACCAGAAATGGTTAAGTTCATGGGAGCATCAGGCGACCTATTACTCTTAAGGGTTTTACAGGCAGCGTGGTACAACAAGACAATACCAAAGGATTGGGAGATTGCCATCATAACACCAATTTTCAAAAAGGGTGACAATCGACAGTGTGGAAACCATAGAGGCATATCCCTTCTCAGTGTCCCTGGTAAAATCTACTCTAGAATCCTAGAGCAGAGACTCCGACGCCTAGCTGAGCCACAATTGGATGAGGTCCAGTGCGGATTCCGAGCAAACCGAAGTACTCAAGACCTAATCTTCACACTCAGACAGCTGAGTGAAAAGGCCCTTGAGTATAAGAGTGAGATGCATCTTTGTTTCATAGATCTGGAAAAGGCGTTTGACAGGGTCCCCTGGAGCAAACTTTGGGACTGTTTGGCAAGGAAGAATATTCCAGCACCTCTGATTCATGCTATACAGAGCTTCTACAAGTCTTGCAGAAATTATGTGAGGACAGCAAACCATAAGTCGGAAGAGTTCAGGACCACCACTGGTGTAAGACAAGGTGATATCCTATCACCTTACCTCTTCATACTCCTTATGGACGATGTCATCAAGGCATGTAAGGAGAGAACAAGAAAGTATTCAGTGGGGTACTGTAAGATGAGACAGGTCTATATTTCGGAGCTGGCATTTGCTGATGATGTTGCCCTGATTGCTAAATCAGAGGCACATCCCCAATCCAACCTGCAAGTCTGGAAGGAAGAGCTGGAGAAGAGAGGGATGGTCATAAGCAGCTCTAAAACAAAATCCATGGTGATATCACGAGAAGAAAGAAAACATCAGATTAAGCTGGGAGAACAGGTCCTGGAGCAGGTCGACCACTTTAAATACCTCGGAGCTATTATAGACCGAAAGGGAGGCATCAAAGAAGAGTTGGCCACTCGAAAAGCAGCAGCTGGGAGACTTTTTCAGGCCATAAATCGAGGATTCCTCAGCAAGAGAGAGGTTGGTAAGAAAACGAAGATGGCTGTATACCGCTCCACCTATGTCCCAGTCTTGACATACGGATACGAGTCATGGGCAATGACTACAACCCATAAAAGCCAGATCCAAACCTCAGAAATGAGGTATCTGAGGAAGATGGTTGAAGTAACAAGAAGAGACATGGTACGCAACCAGACGATACGTCAAGGCCTTAAATCCTACCCCCTGCAGACCCAAGTAGAACAGTCCCAATTAAGATGGTTTGGCCACGTCTGCAGAATGGGAGAAGATCGGATACCACGACAAGCATGGGAAACAAAGAGCCAAGGATCCAGACCCCGAGGGCGGCCCAGAGTCCGCTGGGAGGACAACAGTAGACAATCTTTGAAGGATCGAGGACTAGAATGGAACCAGGCCAGGAGGAAGACAGCCGATAGAATAGTCTGGCGCTCTCTCTTCCAAACCTCTACACCTCACGGTAGAAGGGGAACGACTAAGTAAGTAAGTATTCTTCTCTACTCAGACCTGGTCTGCTGAGCTACACATGTTACTGATATATAAAAGTGTTCAACGTACCTGGGTTTGTTCTCAAACGAAATACACTTTCTTTTCTTTCACATCTATCATGTCCTCAGAATAAAATACTATCATAATAAAAATACTGCCGTACACCAAATTTATGGTACATAATGTACTGAGCGTTTTCTTTACACTCTATTTCTCACAGCATAATTCTTGCTAATCATCTAAGACTGAGTATGTTTTCTCACCCATCTATTACGCTGAGCGCGTTTCTCAAGTCTATCTTTAACACTTGGGAGAAAACCCTTTTTCCTTCCTACGCATAGCGCGTCTCAAACCGACTGTCTAAAAACCCCGTTCTCACATTTCTTTTTTCCCCCTAAACTGTGTTCACGCATCTCAACTTTCCCTCGCGTACTTTTTTTTCCTACTCACTCAAACCCGTAAGGGACCTAATTTCACATTACCTCCCTTTGAATGTTTTACCTGAACAGCGTACCCTCTTCTTTAACGCTTACAACAAATTCGTCATATGCTAATTTTCTAACCCATAACTGATAACATTCTAAATCTACTTAACCTAAATTAAACCTTTCTCCTACCAACCGAAATATGTGGAGTTTCCTCCCTTATGACAAAGCCTTACTTTACTCATCTTATCTCCCTGCAACAATGACAAATAATCTGTAACTAAAGTTATTTATATTTCTTAAACCATTTTTCCACACTCTTTCGCTCTATCAAAACAAAACCACCGTTCACACATCTCCCCCCTTTAAAAAAAATTTCTCTCACAGAGAAAATTTCCCGAAAAATCTCCACTCACTCTCTTCCTTCCCTCTTCTATTACGAACTCCGTCCCTCTCTTCATCAACATCTGTCCCAATGAGACCCGCCATTCTCCACTTCTAATCAACCTCACTCATCTCCCTGTCTACCATTTCCATTTCATAGTATATATTTTCCATCATGGAACTGTTTTCATATTATACATTTTACTGAATACAACTCTTTTCATGTTACAACTTGTACATAATGCAACTCATTTCATATTACACCTTGTATATAATACAACTCATTTCATAATACACCTTGTACATAATACAACTCATTTCATAGTACACCTTGTCGTTTGCTCCTTTACTACTCTTACTAGACCTTTCTAACTTCATTAGCCATTTACCATCCCTTTTATCTCTACTCCCAAGTTTATTATCCCGTCTACGCGAATTATCTTGAAATTCCGCCTATCTCATTAATCGTTCTTCTTAGTAGCATATCTTTCCTACGTTGTCTACAGTTCAAAGTCTTCACAAGACTCTCGCAACTGCCGAAAAATTTTCTGCATCTTCCTCAACTCCGTTATCCGCTCCCTCTAGACTATCACTTCTAATTATACAATTTTCTCTATATCTTCGCCATTTCCCTATGGCCCTCATCTACCGCCATATTCGCTATAGTTTCTCCATATGCTCCTTTAGTTATCTCGTAATTCTTTTCCGTCTCCTCTCTGTGACTTCTCAATTTCCCATTCTCTACGTCTCTCTCCCTTAATCTATGGCTTCCCTGCCTCTTTACTCTTCTCTTCCACCACTGCAGTAGTCCATCGTTCGGACCTACTCAGCTCACTTTTATGTTCAGTGTAGAACGATTGCATCTAATTTCCAAACAACTAGACTCCCGCTGCAATTTTCTACTCTCCTTCTTTCATATCCGCTACTCTCGTTCCCTCTCTGGAACTGTGCTCCCCACTTTCTCAACCACAACTCCGCCCATCTCCCAAAGCCTCTCACCATCACTGCCGTCCTCCTCCACGGCATCCCAATAACCCCATTGTCATTTATCTCCTTATTCTCAATATCTCCGCCGTCCTCCTCTACGGCTTCAACATCTCAGTCTCCATATTACTCCATAATACTTTATATCTCTCCATCTTTCTGCCGTCCTGCTCCACGGCTTCCCAAAATCTCATTTTCCCTTATTTCTCCATATTTCTCCCAGAAAACCCCATAAAACCGCCGTCCTCCTCAACGGTTTATCAAAATCTCTATTATTCCTTCCGTCTTCCTCTACGACTGCTCAAAATATGTAACTCCATATTTCTCCCATTTCACCATAATACTCCATGTTTCTGCTGTGTTCTGCTCTACGGCTTCTCCAACCTCTATCTCCACTGTTCCTGCCATCGTCACCACGGCTTACCAACTGTAGTCTGCCATTCTCCTATGACCTCTACTTCTTACCTCTCCTTTACTCGTCACCTCTACTGCAGTACCCTATTGGTCTGGTGTACCCAGTTTACTTCTTAAGTGCGGTATGGACCAATCATACTTGTCTTTTTAAGACTAGCAACCGCCGCCATCTTGGTTATATATCTTAATATGCTATGTCTCCTCCCATAGCCTCCTCTCTCCCTACTTCCTCACTACTTCAACTCCAAAAATTTCATGATCATGGCCTCCTTGGCTCTAAGCGTTTCCAACGCTAGTTTATCACTATTTTTTGTTTCCTCTACTCTTCAGACTTCATCAATACTTTGCTTCCTCTCTACCTCTGTATCTCGTGTATCTCCCGAGTTTCTCTCAAACTCCTTACTTCTTACTTTGTCAACCGTTTGCCTCGGTTTCCCTCTATCTTCCATTTCTTCCCTTCTCGTACTCCCTGGGTTCCTCTCAGATTCTTTACTCTTTAATTTGTCGCTACCTCGACTTGTACTCCTAGTATCTCTCATACTACTACTCCTATTTCTATCTCCCTTTCTAGCCTCTCGGCTCTTGGATCGGTACTCCCTTTGATCCGTATTTCCTCTCTCTTCCTCCTTTCTAGCCTCCCGGCTCTTAGATCGGTAATCCCCTTGATCTGTATGTGTTCTATTTCTCTGTGTATCTAGTCCCTCTGGACTCTTGGATAGGTATTCCGTCGACCCATATCTCTTCTATCCTCACTTCTATTTCTCAGCCTATCTCGGCTCTTGGATCGGAAATCCCTTCTATCCGTATCCCTCCTTCTTTCTCTACTATTATCTCTCCTATTCTCCTCGCTCTCTCTAGTCCTGAATCGGTATTCTCCTCGATTCATATGTCTCCTATTACTAGCCTCTCGGCTCTTGGATCGGTATTCTCTTCGACCCGTATCCCTACTAGCCTCCATAGTATCTCTACTCTTAGATCGGTAGTCTCTTCGATCTGTAGTTCTACTACTTTCATGTTTCTGAACTTCTTCCTCTTTCTGCTTCGCCTTTTCTGTGGCTTCCCTGCTATCATCTCCTGCCCAAGGTGCTATTTCATCTTCCGTTTTCTCTGATGTCTGTCTATTCATTTTCTGTTTGCTTTCTAACTCTTCCAACCTCCTCTCTAAATCTGCACAAAGTGCAGTTAACTGTTGTATTTTTGTTCTGTCATTATTTCTTTCTTCCTCTTTGTTTTTCCTCGACCTTCCCTGGTCGACACTGTCTATTTCCCATTGACCCGTTCCCTTGGTCTTTCTATCTTGTTCCTTTTGTTGTACTTCTCTATGACTACGCTTCTCCTTTTTCAATTCTTCAAACTTCCTGTCAATATATTGAACCAATGCCTTTATATCTTCCTTATTCTCCGGTGCGCCACTATTTCTTACCTTATTCTTCCTCCTTAGTCTGACCTCTTCTACATGTCTCAACTTTGCTAGACGCCTTCTATAAACCGAGGAATCATCTTATGACGACGACCGCTGTCTCTTCTTCCCTCTTATATTCCCTAACTCCATCTCTTCCTGCGAATCTGAATCTTTAGCTGAAGTGTCCTCTATGTTCTGAGTTTGACTTGTACCACTTTGTTGTTTAGTCTCTATCTGTTGTTCCATTTGTTTCAATAGCTGCTGCTCCTGTGCTATATTTCTTTGTTCTGCAGCTCTCGTATGTTTGTACGGTGCGTCTATTTTTGTTTCAACATTATTCCATTGTTTCCTTATTCCTGTCGTGTCTTCTAGAATCTCATTGTACTGTTTACTCTCTGTATCCTGCCATACTTGTATCCTGTCTTCCTCTGGCCTATATGTGCCCATCTCTTCTTGTTCGCTGTATATGATTTGGGGGGTTGGGGTTAACCGATCAGATGTTGTTCCCGGTTCTGCATGGACTTGTGCTCTAGAAACAATCTGTTCCCGCACTAGTGTTGGTCTACTGCCGTCGCTATCTATGATCTCACTGGAAATAATATCTATTTCCTCGTCGCTCTTAGTCATTTGGACTACCCAGTTGTCTCCTCTATGTTGTGGTACCACCACTGTTTGTGTGCCCATATTCGTAGTTGTTTCTGTTTGTGTACCAACACTGACCATGTCTCTCTGTATGTTTTTCTGCTTCTGGACTGTTGTTTTACCTTGGCTTGACCATGGTCTATTCCTATTTCTTTGTTTTGTTGTGATATTTTGATGGGAAGATGTTATTATCTTTCTCCACACTCCTAGCGGTTCTACCTTCATTTTGTACCCGTTCTGTGTCCTTATTTGGCACTTCTGTTGGTTACCAACATTGATGTTGTTTGTTTCTATTGGCTGTCCTCTCCTGATTTCTCCAACAAAATTCCTCACATCTATTCTAGTTCTTCTCCTATCAAGCTGTCCCAATGTCCTGATCCATAGTTGCTATTAAAACGTGGGAATGTTACTCTTACTGCTATTGCATGTCCTATTTCTGTATTTTTAGACATGTTTGTTTTTGACGTCCTCCCTTGTCAAACCAATTCCTATGTTGATGTATCTTTCCTTGCCTTTTCCTCCTTTCCACCAATGACCATGTGATTGTGTTTGATGTCCTATTTTCATGTATATCTGTGTTCATCCGCAGTTGTTTTCCATTACCATCGATATACTGTTTGTTTTTGACGTTCCTTGTCTTCCTTGTTGATGTACTCTTTCCTTGTTTTCACTGACCATCTCCAATTTTCATGTATATCTCCCGCAGTATCGTAGCTGTCTGTGTTGTTCTGTGTTGTTGAAACCTTCTATTACCCTTTCTCACGTCAATCTTTCTCTTACTGGGTGCTGCGGCTCTAGTGTCCTATAGTTCCACGCAGAGGCTTTATGTGCGAGCCTATTGCAAGCATAGCACACGATTGGCTTGCGGTCTACCTGTCTTGACCTATAAAACGTTTCCATTCCTCTCCCTCGTCTTTCTATCCTTCTTTGTTGACAATGTCCTATCTCCATAGGTTCTTCCTGTGTTTCTTCTCATGGAACTACTCTACCAAGCCTGAGGTCCAATCTTCTTCTGAGGTTCTCTTCAGCTGCAGCGAGTTCAATGGCCTGTGACAAGTTTTGTGGGTCCTTCCTGAGGAGATGTAATTTAATTGGTATACCATTCAACCCATCTACGAATATGCCCACTAACTGTTTTTCCACCTCTTGTTGGTTAATTTGTTGTCCCAAGAAAACCTCTTCAGCTAGGTTTAACAACCTGTCGCTGAACATTTGAATAGGTTCTCCTACTTGCTGTTGTATCTTCTTCAGCAGACTCCAGGCGTACGATGCATCCGTAATTTGTGCATATGTCCTTATTAGTTCTTTCCTAAACTCCTCCCATGTCTCGTCTGGGAAAGTGTCAAACCTGCGTCTTATGAAATCTACTACTAACCCACCTGAGGAAAGATATGCAACTTGTTTGTACTCACCTTGGTCCATATTGACCGAAGTGCAATATCTTTGTATCTCGAGCAACCATTTTCTACATAAAGTAGGATTCCCTGCATATGGTGTTATGCTGTTCCGGATATTCTGGAACTTACTTTCATTTCTAATGGATCATAGCCTTGGCTACCTGTTCAAGAGCAGCCACATTGGGATCCAAACCCACCGTAAGTTGTTGTTGTTGTTGCATCTTGTCTTGACCTGTAAATGTTAGTGTTAATAGAAACACCTGTAAAAAAACAATATAAATCTCTTGGTTGCCCTGTAAGAGAATTATTAACCAGTATCTGTGTACAATACTTATAATTTTTATGAGTTACAAAACAATTATCAATCTAATTCTCATAATTTAACTGACTACATTAATAATTAACTTAATTTGTTTCTAAATGTTTCAGTGCTACATCATCTGTTTTTCTTGATCGGGATAAACACTTGCTCCTCCAGTATTTTAGAATTAATCAACACAATTCTTGTCTTATACGGCTGTGTACTATTATTTTTGCGCGTTGGGCCTGTTGATCATTCAGATTGTTATCTCATGCATGTGCCTGTATTCTGACGGTTGTCGGTTGATATAGTGAACTTCACCTTCGCTGTTTTGGCTAGACTACGTTGTTCTTGATGTCGATTCACTTGACTTCTGTATTGTCTTGTTTTGTTTCTTCAGCTCGCAGGATTCTTTCGATTTGTATCTTCTTAATGAACTTGACCTTCGTGATGCTTTGGATAGACTTCGTTGTTCTTGATGTCGCTTCACTTTACTTGACTTCTGTATTGTCTTGATTTGTTTTGTTTTTTTCGCTCGCAGGATTCTTTCTTTCTGTGTAATCTCTTCTTAGTGAACTTGACCTTCTTTCTGTCTGTAGTCTTTTACATCTCTATCTTGCATAGGGTCAGGTGTACCAAAATAGTCTGTGACCGTTGTAGGGCTAGATACTAAAATACTTGATGCAACCGTACCTAATATGTTATGCCCAAATTGACATCTGAGGGGAGGCTGTCTTGATTCATAAAAGTTTCTTGAACTATAATAGTGTAGGGCTGGTCACGCGCACCATGCATCGCCTGTGGCCGTGTATCGTATTTTAAGGTTCGTACCACTGCCCTTTCAGTAGATAGTATGTTGTAAGGTAAATGTGACAAACTTCCTTCTCTCAGACTGACAAAAATATTTTCTCATACTCTCTGTTGATTCAAACGAATTTACTTGAGTAATAGCAGTGAAGATGTTAAATGTTGAACTTTATTAACAAGGTTAGCAGTCTTTCATAACAACAGCTTCTTCAACAACTAAAGTATTCAATATTCAAAACTGCAATTTTCTTGTCTTCTTACTACTTGCTTATTTCAGCTATCACAATATCCTAAAATTCTTCAGGTAGAAACTTCTTGTCTCTCTTCTATACTGACTGTTTATTTTATTTATGTTTTTCTTTTCATATGTCTCTTTGTATATCTCACTAAGAGAAAACTGGCCTTACCGCCAGGGCTGTCACTTTGCCAAGATTTTCATCTATTATTCTTCTCTTCTCAGACCTGGTCTGCTGAGCTACACATGTTACTGATATATAAAAGTGTTCAACGTACCTGGGTTTGTTCTCAAACGAAATACACTTTCTTTTCTTTCACATCTATCATGTCCTCAGAATAAAATACTATCACAATAAAAATACTGCCGTACACCAAATTTATGGTACATAATGTACTGAGCGTTTTCTATACACTCTATTTCTCACAGCATAATTCTTGCTAATCATCTAAGACTGAGTATGTTTTCTCACACATCTATTACGCTGAGCGCGTTTCTCAAGTCTAACTTTAACACTTGGGAGAAAACCATTTTTCCTTCCTACGCATAGCGCGTCTCAAACCCGACTGTCTAAAAACCCCGTTCTCACATTTCTTTTTTCCCCCTAAACTGTGTTCACGCATCTCAACTTTCCCGTGCGTACTTTTTTTTCCAACTCACTCAAACCCGTAAGGGACCTAATTTCACATTACCTCCCTTTGAATGTTTTACCTGAACAGCGTACCCTCTTCTTTAACGCTTACAACAAATTCGTCATATGCTAATTTTCTAACCCATAACTGATAACATTCTAAATCTACTTAACCTAAATTAAACCTTTCTCCTACCAACCGAAATATGATGAGTTTCCTCCCTTATGACAAAGCCTTACTTTACTCATCTTATCTCCCTGCAACAATGACAAATAATCTGTAACTAAAGTTATTTTAATTTCTTAATAACACTTGAATTGTTTTTAATATTTCCCCAGCGAAATGTAATTCAGCAAAGTATTAATTTGTACAGTTCTGTATATAAGTATTTTACAAAACGTATGAGCCATTTGGATGTAACCATCACTTTCAATCAACCGATTTAGCAACTCGAACGAAAGATTTATATTTACATTGATATAACCAGTATATTTATTTATGAAATATAGTTGAAACAAGGTTAAAATTGAAAATGGGCAACTTTAGAAACAGTTAAACAATTGGTATATAATCTATTATAAAATTGTTATTTTCTTCATCGGTGAATATGAAATTTAGTGCGATAATTTTAGTCCAGTCTCCGAATCATTGATTTGACCTAACTTTGCAGGTGGCGACAATGGTTTGTCGCTGAAGTCTGATGTAGTCAATGCTGGTTATCATTGACTGTTCCTTCTCAAATCAGGAGTCGAATGGTTTTTGGGATCATGTTCGTTGCTCGCATAAATCTCAAAAATATCTCCGCTTCGAGCGTCCTCTAGACTCGGCTCTTATGGATGATGTCCACAGCTGTGTACTAGTAAATAGTACCAGGAACTGAGGGAAATATAAAATCACATCTTCCGTAAATCGTTTGTCTCCTGATGTAAGCATCAGGCGCCCTCCACTTTTTTCCATTATCTCATCTTCCTCTGAATGTTCCCGATGCGCATTAGCATGAAATCTTATCCTCTAGGCAGATGAAAGAGTGTTCGAAGAGCGTAGAAGTGCAAATGAATCATAATACAAAATACACATCAGTATGAAAGAGAAATGTTAACATAAACTTATATCTCATGATGTCATCGTTACCCTCTTTCTGCGACCTATGGAACATGAGACTACCTCTGCTATTGGTTCCTTGCGTAGCCAGCTCTCGCAGTGGTGGTTTATGTGGTAATTTGTTTTACATTATGAGGTTGCCAGCCTCATATACAACTTTATATAAATAAGCATTTCTATACACGTAAATGCACACGTAATAATAAACAAATATTTACATTTTTCAGACTTACCCCTTCGTTATGAATGGGTATGCAGACGTTTTTACATAGATTGGCTTCTCTTGCTTTGAATTTCTCCTCTGACTGGAATCTCTCGTTTTTTAACTGCCAGTATAAGTTAGCTAATAATGGATAGTGTGTGAAAAAAAATCGAATAAAAAAAAAAAGGTGGATTTCGTTTTTTACGGGGACAAAAGAATGAGGAAATAGCCATCGTTACGGCCCACAAAGGCCTTCGTCAGGGGAATGGAAAAGAAAGTGGGAAGGTTAGATAGGGAACAAGTTTAGTATATTGCCGTAAAAATGTGGGTTTCTGCAGTAATATTGGATTTCCGGATAAATCAATTCAAGCAAATTATTTCTCATTATATTTTTTTCCATTAGTCTGTCGTCTAAGTTGTGTGTGTGTGTGTGTGTGTGTGTGTGTGTGTGCGTGTGTGTGTGCGTGTGTGCGTGCGTGCGTGCGTGCGTGCGTGCGTGCGTGTTGGGCGGGTGTGGTGTGGGTGTGGGAGTAATGAACCCAACGAATGGGTCGATTCATAAAACTCATGATATGAAGAACAGTAGTGCTTAAGTAATATAGGAACAAACTTCTGTAACTAACAAGCAAACGACCAGGAATGCTCTGAATGACGACTTTTTACATTTTATTATCCATGCATCCAACATAGGATGGATAATTGAACGACAAAAACATAAAGTTCATATATCCCGTAGCCAAGTTGCGGTAATACACACTGTAACATTAATCCCTCAGCTGTTTGACCTCCACGCCGGTCAAGTTTAACCGTTTACTTTTAGCACATTAACTCTTCAAAGTTGTAATATCTAGAGCCCTGTTAGCATCTTTAGGAACTTAATTACACAGTGAACGACTATATTTCAATAGATTACCATAACCTTTAGCTTCTCTCTTAGGAGCCTTATTATTTAATTAAATCCTCTGGCTAGTTTTCTCATATTTAAATTTGGGTGCTCACGCAATCATAATCTGCCATAATTGAACCTGTTAAACCTTAATATACACACACCGTATTATATTAATTCTAGTCTATGCATTCTACACCGATAAAACGTGCGTCCCATGTGATTCGGGGGAAAAACTCGCAACGTCCTTATAACCTTACATTTGCCATTGGCTATTCAAAGTCTACCCTTATATCTTTTAGTGGCTAACCAAAACATAATCTAAAAACACCTGCTTTATGCCCTAAGGCCCCATGTCCACTCTGCGTAACCAAGTCCTAACACGTCAGCAAGTAACGTACGCAATCGCGTTAGAAGTCTTGACTAGAGGGAATGCTTTATAGTCGACCATCTCAAAATAAAACCAAAGCGAAGATGCTGACAAAAACATGCAGCAGTCCTCAAAACCTGCCTAATTTCATCCAATATTGTGTCTCTGTTATTAGGATAAGAGACTCGCCCGAAAACACTATGCCATATGTTCCATGTGGTCCCATATTGCAAATATCAAGGCAAACATAAGGAATTGGAAACGATTTTTTTGCAAGTCGGTGCCCGCAAAATTAAACACAGGTTACATTAAATGGCCATTGCTACAAAAACATCGACCAACATTTTTTTGTCGCGATTGCAGGGCTTCTTATCGAACCAATTGCAGGTCCCTTGTATAAACCAGGACGTCAGGTGAAGAACTTTATTTTCATTTCTTTGCAAAAGAATGAAATTACATTGCAAAATAAGAACTTTCAATTAATTTTACAGGACATGTGTATGTTACAGCAGTTAAAACATTAGAGATAACTTAAATGAAAAATTACGTGGCACTATAAGAAATTCCTTTTACCCGCAGGTACGTTTGTACACATGGATTTTATAAGGGGTCGCCTGCACACACACACACAGGCAGAAGGTATGGCTGTGTTCCGGGCTAAGCCGGTACTAGCAGGTGCTCGGATACTATGTTGCCTGAAAAAGGCCCAGTTTAAATGGATGGTCATTATGTTTACACAAAACGTGTTTACCTCCGAATGTGGGCAGGTTTCAGATGATGTGCAACAGTTCGGCGTGCTCTGCTGAGTAGCCACGAAGGCTTAGCAGGCACTGTCTCAAAGATAGGGACGGGAGTTATGTTTACCCGTATTCAGTGCGGTGTAGAAACCATATTAGCATTTCAACATGTACAAAAATTTTCGACTCATTGGATGCATTGTCGTGATAAGAAAAATGGACCTTACAAAAAAGCCAAACATACTTCCACAAGGAAATTTACGAATACCTAAAGGGTTATCTTAAAAACCAGACAACAAAAGACCCTGTGGGGCATGTATATTACTAAAAAGGTGGGGGAAAGAAAAGAAAAAAAAAGGGGGGGGGGGGGAATTGAATTGACGTTGTTGGTACATGTGTCAAACAAATTAGATTCTTGAAACATTTCTTTGTTTCCCTAGGCGAAACACAAAACACACTATGCATATTAAAATTTTTAACAGGTTTCAAGTCTCTTCTTCCATAATTTTTCTCTTTTTTTCCCATTTTATAATGACATTTATTCATTCTATCAAGTGCATTTATCAAAGTGTCTCAAATAAAACATCACATCTTGTCTATTGTAAATATAGTGTCGTACATGGGAGGTGACTGGAAATACATGGAAGAAATATGGTCTACTTCACCCTCGGCATGTCGTACCAGGTGACTAATGGTGATTGCATTCTGAAGTAACTTCAGTGGACAGTTTGGCTGACAGGACAAAGAACACGTGAAAATTTTGTCTGGGCGAGATATTGAAAGCCCCCGGGTTGAAAGTATAGTGGCCAATTGTGTGCTGCATTACGCATACAGCCTTGAGCCATAAAGGCGGCTAGGCACACCGGCATTTCGAGAAAGATACAAGGGGTAGTTTGTAATCATGTTCCCTAGAGAATATTCAATTTGAAATTCCCAAACATGTTCAATTTATAACATACAATAAAATACATTCATAAACTGTAAATACAAGGTGAGGAACGTAACTACTAAAGTTGAGCATTTCTGTACATTCATGTCAATTTGGCGGTGTCCATTAATAATTTCAAGGTGAAATGGGGGATGGGGGAGGGGGAATTCCAAAGTTGAAAACATATTTATATTCATGTAAAAATTGATGTACATTTTTCAAACAATTTATAATAAAAGTACATGGTATATAAAAAATAAAAAAAACTTGCGCGCATTCACTAGTAATTTTTTACACATGCATTCACAAATTAAATTCACTTCAACAATACAATAAGCGGTGCGGGGGGAATAGAGCGTTATGAAAGACCCCAGGTTAGGAATAGCGTTGGAAAACGCATCAAGAAGACAGGCAGAAGGGGGCGGGAGAGACACTACTGAAGGCCCCGGGTAGGAGGAAGGTCGGTATGTGTTACGGATTGCTTTGTTCTCAGTCGTGCAGGCTTCAACTTAGTAACAGTTGAACACGCTTCTGAGTCGCCTTTCAAGAGGCTAGCCCGTACTTAAGATGGAGAGAGCGGAGGAGTGTTGCTCCGCTGTACATTAAAATCGGGTGAAATAGACAGTACCTTTTGCAGAAAAACATTTAAAAGCATCTGCGAATTAAAAAGACGGTATTTGAACATTGCTAAGTTGCGAAAAGTCCAAATGAGATATCTATATTGAGACAATAAAATGAGAAGTTTTGTTTGTATGAGTGGTGTTGTTTTTGAGAGCGCATTAAAAAAAATGCTCTGTAAGTGTCTACAAGTCGTCCTGTGTGTGAAGCAATTATATCTTGCAATGCTTTCCTCATGGGTATGACTGTATTGCATGTGTAGTAAATATGGTCTTCAGTTTCTTGTATGCGTGTTTTGCACAGCTGACACTGTGATGTTTGCTTGGATCTGTGGGTTTGTCGTTCTTTTGTGGGTGTAATGTTGTATAGGAGTCTAAAGGTAACTTCTTTTGCCTTGGCAGTGATGTGAGGGTTATGTAAGTTTGTGAAAGTGTCAGTATAATTTGTCTTGAAATATTTCTGTCCTCTTTTAATTCTGAGGTGTACTGGGGGTGCTTGTAGTTTGACTAAGTGTTTGTAAATTGCATTTGTTTTCTGGTAAATTAAGTTGTCGTGTCCGTGAATGGCTTGTATGCATGACTTGTAAAATGATGGTAGTGGGCCGAAATGGTGCGGCATTGAGTTGTTTAGTGGTCTCAGTCTGGTGAGTCTAAGCCCCATGTAATAGTGTGCTAGCGCGTGTTGCTCTGGATATTTGATGATGCTCCCTACGTGTTTGATTCTTAGTGCTTGGATCTGTGTCTGTATGTCCTGGAGTGCAATCCCTCTCTGTTTCTTTTCTTGTATGAGTGTCTTATGTTTTATGCTGTAGATTGTACGACTAAAAATAAATCTTCTGATCTGTTTGTTTATGTCTGTAATGGTCTGTTTCGGAGGGTCCAAAACTGTGGCTACGTATAATAATTTGGGAATGACATAAGTGTTTACAATCGTGCTTCGTCCAAAAATTGTTGTGGTTTTGAATTTGTATCTATGTAGCATGTATGTTATTCGTGATGTTAGGTTCTGCCATGTGTCTTTGTGTGTGTGGATTGGGTGTGAAGGAAAAGTGATGCCGTAGATTTTGATGTTGTTTGTTTGTACAAGCCCAAATGGAAAGTCTGTTTTGTTTTTCATTTGCCTATGCCCATTATAGTTGATTTCTGTACGTTGACTTTAGCTCCGCTACCTTTACTAAAATCTGTGAATGTGTTTAGAATGTTTGCAATAGACTTGTCATTTGGTGGGAAAAAGGTGGTGTCGTCTGCGTAAGCAATCAACTTTTGCTCGCCTTTCCCTGGTATAAAGGTGCCCTTAATAGAGCTGTCCTTTCTAATTTTTTCCAGCATGGGTTCTAGTGCTAGAACGTAGAGTAGGAGGGAGAGAGGACACCCCTGCCTGACGGATCGCGTTAACCTGAAAGTGTTGGTAAAAGTGTGATTTACCAAAACCTTGCTTTCGGACTTCGCGTAAAGGATTTCAATCCATTTCCTAAAATGTCCACCTATATTGCAATGTAGCAATGTTTTGTGAAGGTATGAGTGTGATATTCGATCAAAAGCTTTCTCTTGATCGAGAGATAGGAATGACGACTGACAATCCTTCTCGTGTGTGTAGTTGATTATGTCTCTGAAGAAATGTGTGTGCTGGTGAATATTTCTGTGTTGAACGCTACACTGCTGGTCTTCGTGTATGAGTTTGGTCATGAATGGTTTTAGTTTGTTTGTTAGCGTTTTTGTTAAAATTTTGTAGTCTACGTTTAGGAGAGATATAGGTCTGTAGTTTTTAAGGAGTGTTTTGTCTGAGTTGCCTTTGGGTATGAGAGTGATGTATGACATGTTCAAGCTTGGCGGGAGTTCTTTGTTCCCGAAAGCTTCTGTGTATACTTTTAATAGAAGGGGGCTTAAGATGGGAACAAAGTGTTGATAAAATTCTGCTGTGAGTCCGTCTGGCCCTGGTGATTTGTCTTTTTGCATAGTGTTTATTGCGAGTGTTATGTCTGTAAGTGTCAGCTCGGCATCTAGACCTTGCTTGTCGTCATCTGATAGTTTCTTTGTAAAGTGCATAAATGTGTCTTGTATGTGTGACTGGACGTTTTCTTCTGTGTACAGGTTTCTGTAGTAATCTTCAAAAGCCTGTACTATGTTTTGTGTTTCTGTCTGTGGCATAGTATGGCTGTTTTGTGCTGGGAAGAGACAACTAGCTTCCTCAAGACATGCGAGATCCAAGTTGGAACACACTGTTTGATTGTAAAAATAAAGACATGATTTTTTAGACTTGAAGTGAAGCAAAAAATACAGAGAGCATCTCTCTCTCTTAGCTATTGTTGGTAAGGTTTTTGCCAAAGTCATCTTAATGCGGGACTACACAGTTTCTAGGCATATATGTCTGAGTCCTCTGAATTATGTGTGGATTTCCGAGCTGTGCAAGATGGTAAGGGAACAGACATGATCTTCCTGTCTCCGCCAGCTTCAGGAAAAATCAAAGAGCAGAAAAGATCACTATTATCATGGCCTTTTGGTTTGCAAAAGTTTTCGACCTGGTTAGTAGGGATGGACTCTTTAAAATCCTCCTGAAAATAGGCTGCCCTTCTAAAATGCTGGAAATTTTAAAGTCATTCCATGACGGCATGAAGGGAACAGTCCAATATGCTGGAAGCACGTCACAGCCCTTTGATTTGGTGCTTAAACAAGCGAATCAGTCTTACAAGGCTGCTCCGACCTAGTTCGAAGAATCTCTCTTACTAAACATGCATGGCAAGATGCAACTGAAGGAATATGCCTTCACACTAGGTCAGATGGCCGTCTGTTTAATCTTTCAAGGCTGAAGGCAAAAACAAAAATCAGAAGGGTCACTATAAGAGACTTGTTGTTCGCTGATGATGCTGCAGTCGTCACTCAAAGCCACAGGAGCTTCAGAGCTTGATGAATCGCTTCACTAAAGCATGCAAGGACTTTGGCCTCACAATAAGTCTAAAGAAAACGAATGTGCTGAGTCAGGATGTGGGTGCTGCACCAGTTATCACTATCGATAACTATGAATTGACCAGTGGTGCACCACTTCACATACCTAGGGTTACCATCAATTGACAAAACTCACTGATATGTGAGGTCAGAAATCGACAGCCGCATTGGCAAAGCTGCAGCTACCTTTTTGCCAATACATCGCATGGTTTGGGAATCTCGTAAAACTCACAATGAAGACCAAACTCTGCGGTATATAATGCCTGCGTCACCAGCACACTCCTATATGGCAGCGAGACCTGGACGACCTATGCTAAGCAAGAAAGAAGGCTCAATACCTTCCATTTGCGGTGTCTACGCCGCATCCTCGGCATCTCGTGGAAGATAAAGTGACAAATGTCGAGGTGTTGTCACGTGCTGGCCTTCAAAGTATGTAGTACGCTTTTGGATTAGCTAAGTGCCGGATTTGCGCAGACCTTCGCTGGCTTTTGGCCATGTTCGGCCCGCATGGAAGATGGAATCGCATCCCAAAAGATCGATCTTCTACTGGCACAATTAGACTGATGGCATAGGAACAGTTGGGTTTTTTCGACCCACAGCTTAATCGTTCAAAGGCATGTGTGCAAGTAGAGATATGTCAGGGCCATGTCACGAACATGGATCAGAACAAACGGTAGGATGAAGCTGCATCGACCTTGTTGCACTAAGTGGCGATGCTATTTTACGGTGCCACCAGTGTCCAGATTTACGAAGAGAGGCTCACACAAGAAGCAAACCGAGGTGAGGAAACCTAAATCGTCAAAGGACCTGTTGGGAAAATAAGCAGGTGAGGGGTCTTTCACCTCAGGGGCGCATTCCCCATAGTCAGTTTATGACTGAAGGGCTATTATATTATATTATTGCGATGTTTGTGAGTCATGTAACGCGTCAGCTCCAGTAACATCGTATTGAGGCCCTTGCTTGTCGTGGCATCTGTAGTTTTCTTTGGGGGGGGGGTGCGATAAATGTGTCTTGGATGTGTGACTGACGTTGACTTCTGTGTAAAGGTTTCTGTAGTAATCTTACAAAAGCCTGAATGTTTTGTGATTCGTCTGTGTGAAATTCCGTTTAGGTCCTACTATTTGCCCTATCTGTCTGCACGCTTGTATGTTTTGTTCTATTGCCAGGATATTGCTTTTACTGGGCGTTTCTTGCTGTGATTTATCCTATCTTTGTGTATCCTAGCTGGCATTAACGTGCGTTCGTTCACGTATTGTATTTTTTTAGTATGAACCCCAGTGAACACTTGATGGGGATGTTTTCTGTTGCACGATCAGTTGCGTATGTAAGGATGAGTTGAGGCTCAGCCAATGTTCCTGTATGTTTTGTTTTGGAGTAGTTCTCTGATAAGTGGCCAATTATGTGGGAGGATGGCCATACACCTTACTGAGACGGAGGCCTCAGTCGCAAAGAATAAAAGTCCAAACCAAATTTAATGAACATCATTTCATTGTTAAAGTCTGAAAGTTTCTTCATGCCAAGATTGAAACATTAATTCCGTAAAATAAAATGTTGGTACAAGTTTGAAATTTGGTGTCCATTACCACTGCAATAATGGTGCGTTTCTTTTTGTGAACAGTATATAATG
The DNA here is from genome assembly GCA_024509875.1 of Oreohelix idahoensis. NCBI lineage: Eukaryota > Metazoa > Mollusca > Gastropoda > Stylommatophora > Oreohelicidae > Oreohelix > Oreohelix idahoensis. The sequence goes on along the minus strand of JAMPIV010008277.1, from coordinate 1,384 downwards.
TTGTGTCCCTTGTATAAGTGTGTGAGTAAGTTATCTAGGCTATCGTAAAATTGCGGCTGATGACAGTAGTTTGCTGGGGCGTGTATGTTAACTATCGTGTATGTGTGTTTTTTGTTTCCTACGTGAACTGTGGCTATATTACCCTCGGTGTCCCTGTTTTCCTAATTATTTCCCACCTGTCTAATGTTTGTAATATAGCTGTTCCTGAACCAGTGTTGTGAATGGCTAAGCTAAAACAAGAATGCCTTAGTCCTAACTGGGTTGTGATCTGTGATGCGTGTTCGTCTGTGTGTATGTTGGTTTCTTGTAAAAGTATAAAGTCTGGTTTGTGTTTATGTATAAGTGATATGATGTGATGTATTTTAGTGCGAACGCCACTGATATTTATACTTAACAATACAATATTCGACGCCATGTTTAAAAAACTAGCATACATTAAGGTAGCATTAAAAATATAGAAGCATTAAGGTTTAAAAAACATACCGGTTGTGGAATCATAATTTACATGTTTAGGGTGTTGTCTTGGTCATCGTCTTCCTGTGCGTTCAAGAGGTCGATTACGAGCTTGGCAGGTGAAAGGATCTGTGGTGAGTTTGCCGATAGATTGGTGTTTCTGGTAATGTCTTTTGTCTTGTGTGTCCAGGTGGACGGTGGTGTTGTATTTTTGATTACTGGTGTTGCTGGATTCTGACTGGGTGTCGCTCTTGTTGGTATCTCTGTGGTTGTTGGTTTTTTTTGGTCTCCTGGCTTGTGGTTTCTTCATCTGTGTTAGGGCTACTGGGGGCAGAGTGCCGCCTTTGTCTCTTCTTGTTCTTGTGAGTGACAACCGTGAAGTCATTAGCTGCAGGTTGGCACCTTAACGCTTGAGCCTTCTTGTTTTGCTCCGGCACTGCTGCATCTTTTCGTGGTAGCTGTGGCCACGGTGTGGTTCTTACTGCTGCCTCTTTTGCTGGGGCCCTTGGCTGTTGAAGGTTTGCGGGATTTCTTGCTGCTTTCTGTGGGCAGTGATTTGCCCAATGAGTGTCCTCGCCACAGTGAGGGCACACCATTCATCGTCCCTGTATGGTGATTAGTAGTTTATGAGTGTCAGGACTGTCCCCTTCGATTTTGATGGACGATACAGCACGCCCCACTTGTCAGGAGCGTTTCGGATTCTATAGACCTCAGCCTCTGGATCTCCAATGGTACTTGCTGCCATGGGTTTAACGGCGTCGCCTTTCATGGTGGGTGGTACCCAGTGTATTGTTAATTTGGATCGTTCCTTCTCCAAATGTTCAAGTGTAATTGTGAGTTCAGGGTTTGAGAGCTGCATTTTCTTACGTGCAACTTTTGGTAGTATAGTCCTTGGGCTTGTGTCGACAGATTTAGGTACCACCTGACAGGG